>JABCPV010000310.1:0-43208 GCA_016584345.1 Suillus ampliporus
TGTTTGCACTACTTTTACTATTACATTATTGTATATGAATGGACAGGTTATCCTAGATATGCCAGTAGGGTATTTTGTAGTACTCCTTCAGGGCGTGATTCCAAGCCCTTACCCGTGGGAACCCAGGGTAATATGGTGGAGCTATGAGCATTACAAAATGATGACTCATGCGGACAGTTTTTTGACCCTAGATTTAAATTCTATAAATTATTAGTTATGACACCATAAAGCCATGTCACTATTAAATAAATTATGAAGTGGTGTCATTATGACATTATTACACCTATTTCTAATTATATAATAAAGGATGTCCCATATATCATAGTCATAATCACCATGAAAGTCATCTCCTCTGCTCAAAGGGATAATATCCTTTCTCTGTCTACTGCTGGCCTCTCTACTCATCAAATAGCCTCTATAACTGGTGTATGCAAGTATACCTGTAGCTAAGCTCATCAAAGAATGTCACCTAGACAAGCAAAACTCCAGTGGAGGTTGTCCATCCAAACTCACCTCTACTGGTAGGAGGGTCATTATCCAACATATCACCACAGCAAAGGCTAATAATGCTGTCCAAGCCACTTATCATATCAATTCCATCATAACTACTCCAGTTTCTTTACAAACAGTAAGAAATGTCCTCAAGGAAGCCAATCTTAGGGCTGTAACAAAGAAGAAAAGCCTCTTCTTTCCATCACTTACAGGAAGAGAAGACTAGTGTTTGACCTAACCTATCAACACTAGACTGTAGAGGACTGGAAGTGAGTCATATGGTCAGATAAGACTAAAATCAACAGAATTGGGTCAGATTGGAAGATGTATGTGTGGAAAAAGAAGGGGGGGCCTGCTTACAGACAGAGAGATCAATGAAACTCTCAATGTTGGAGGAGGTTCTCTAATGGTATGGGGCTGTATGGGGTGGAATGGTGTAGGAATGCTTGCAGGAGTTGAGGGGAGGATGGATGCTGAGCAGTATGTGGACATTCTCAACCACCACTTGCTGCCTACCATGAAAGAATTAGAAATTGATGAAGAAGATATCATTTTTAACAGGATAATAATTCCAAGCATACATCCAGGAGAGCCAGAGAATGGTTTGAAGAGCACAATATTCATCTCATTGACTGGCCAGCACAATCCCCTAATATGAATATCATTGAACATCTATCAGGAGTACTCAAGAAGAGGCTTTTAGCCTATGATCACCCTCCTAAAGGGGTATGAGAGTCATAGGAGAGAGTTACAGTGGAGTCAGGAAATATTACAGCAGAGGACTGTCAGAAATTGATTGAAAGTGTGCCTAGAAGGATAGAGGCAGTGATTAAAGCCAAGAGAGGTCACACAAAATACCAGAACACTTGATTATCTGTGTAAAATACTTGGGTCAAAAAACTGTCCGCATGAGTCATCATTTTGTAATGCTCATAGATCCACCATACTACATTGGATTCCCACGGGTAAGGGCTCGAAATCATGCCCTGGAGGGGTACTACAAAATACCTCACTGGCATGTCCTGGATATACCTGTCCATTCATACACAAGAATGTAAATAGTGAAAATAGTGCAAACATGCGGACAGTTTTTTGAGCCACTGTACTCTGCAAGGAGTGTTATGTACACTTGGTCGGCCTATTATTCGGAAGGAGCCAATTCTGCGAGATGATCTTTTGCGCGTCCTCAACGAGTTAGCTCATCCATTGACTCACAATGATCTCTTGTGGATCACTCAGCTTCACTGCGGTTTTTACGGGTTTCTTCGTCTTGGGGAGCTTGTGGTGGCTGATGAAGTATCTTTGCGTGATATCGCAAAGATTTCTATGCGGACTTCGGTTTGTGTATCCAACAACGATTTTGCGTTCCTTATTCAGCGTGACAAGACGGACTCGCGGTATGAAGGGAATCGGGTGGTCATTCAGCGTTTATCTGTTGGCTCAGACCCCTTCCCTCTCTTTACACGATACCTTGCCTCACGTGATTCTCTGTTTCCGTTGCATCCCTTCCTCTGGCTGAGGAGTAATGGACAGCCACCTTCACGGTCGTGGTTTGTCCGGAAAAGGCGTGCATTTTTTCCACAGAACATCTCTGGACATTCGATGCGAGCAGGAGGTGCTACATCTCTGGCGGCAGCCGGGGTCTCTCCTGATCGCATTCGTGCAATTGGGAGATGGAAATCTGACACCTGGGAGTGTTATGTACGCAAAAACGCGACGCTTTGTTATGACCAACGTCCCTTAATCTAACAAGTAGATGTTTGGAGGTAGAATCACACCACAGGACTCGTCAAAGAATGATAAAACAATGGGGGTTGAATTGAGAGGGAACGTCCAGGTCTACGATAACGTAAGAACAAGGAGGTTAAGTCTAAGGAGTTCTACTGACTACTACCTAGACTATATACTACTATTGGGTCGGAGATATTTGAGTATGAAAGGTGGTGATATATCTATATATGGTCATAACATTGCACCTAGGGTATAGGGCTTCTTACCAACCAATCAACTACAAGAAAGGGTCCATAGGGGTTAGGGGTATCGGTTATTAAGCAGGGTCTCAGGGTGCTGCTTCTATTCAGGGTCGACGGATATGAAGGACATGAGAGAGTTCTGTGACAAGAAATCTCGAGCGGTGATTAAAGGATCTCGATAAAGGATAGGGTCTGGAGATGCATCGAGTGCGATTGGATCTAAGGGTTCTCCAGGGTCTTCGGTAATGAGCATGCTTCTTCTAGAGTGGCGCTTCTGTGATAGGGGTTCGTTTAGCTGTGACTGTGCAACAGGTTCCAATGTAAGGGGTTCGGTGAATGACAGAGGTAACTCTTAACGTGTCATGTGTGATCGTTGAAGGTGTGCGACGTAAAGGATGATGACTGTGAGAGACGGCTCGTAAGGGACTCTCGGTTGTGGTTCGATCATAGAGGCGTGCAGATGCGTATGATGTAGCCGGTTGCCTAATCGTAGGACTTCGAAGGATGTGATGAGTGTCGGGTGTCTAGGGTCACGGATATGGATGGATGACGTCGATGTAGTATAGATGTGAATTGAAGATAGTGATCGTTAATCGGTTATCCATCTTATCTTATCAGGGATCTTATCTAATCTAATCTTATCGGATAGGGTGACTTAGGGTTTGATAATCGAAATTTAGATGCAGTAGGAGGCATTCATGACACGCTTCTTCAAGCGTTATTGTTCAATGGTTGTGCGGTCCACGATCTGCCCTTTGCGTCTCTTTAGTTTGCGTGCGTGATCCATGTATTTATATTTATCTTTATCCCTTTTTCTTTCTTTTTATCTATCTCCCTCCCTTTCCCTCCCCTTTAATAGTGAAATAGCGTTCATCACTTCAGTTTTTATTTTTTGAGAGGCTCTTCTACCTGTTGCCACGTCATACTGCTAGTCCATAATTGCAGCCGGTTCCCTCGGCGTATCGAGGGACCGATTTTGGCTATACCGGCGTGCGCACGCCTCTCTAAACCGTGCAAGGCCCATTAGACTGCAGTGATTACACCGTGTGCACGTGACGACGTCACTCATGGAGTCATGTTGTTCTGTTTTCATGGACATTCGGCTGCAATATAAATTTTTGAGTACTTTGCTTGACTTTTTGACTTTCTCTCTCTCCGAAGTTCTCGTCCCGAAGCTGTTTTCGCTCGAGCTCTTGACAGTCCCTACTACCTCTAGGAGCCACATCCGAGGCATACGGATGACCATCTATCATATAGAAGAATGTTACAAACTCACAAAAGGGATCAGTAGCGCATACGACCTACTAACCTAGGGCCCAAAGTTCGGCAACCCGAGTCCGCAGCGCTCTCTTCTTTCAAATCACGCTGCTAGCACGCTCAAACATGCAACGTCGTCATACTCATAATGACATAACCTACTGCTCTCCATCGATGATCGTTCGGCAATCCTCCGCAGCGCTTTCGTTTCATCACGCTGCCATCAGTGCTGCTGCATGTTTGTAGAGCCAATGTGATGTCTCAAATTGTCATTCACACTAGTACTTCAAATATCCAGCAGCGTCGTATTCATGACTTGCTGCTCGAAGTCCCTTCTCACCCTTTTTTATAACTTAGAATCACAGCTGATTTTTATCTCCTGTTGTAGATGCATGTTTGTTGTAAATCAATCGGGGGGAAGGTCTGGAATACCCAACCCCACGGGTTTGTGTCATGTAACAGTGTGCTGTGTTACTGTATGTAGTTTTGCCCAAGTGCAACCCCAGTATGACATTATTGACATCATGAACGTAGGTCTTTGGTCTAGACTGGTCGCTTTCCCTAGCAGCCCTGACCTTGGCGACAGACCGATCTTTGGCAATATTCTCGGCACCCCCCTTACTTTGGAGAGCACGTCTACTGCTCTTCTATTTTCTCTACCTTTCCTAACAACCACAGGATTCTTTGTTGGTGGGGCATCTGGATCATCGCAATTTCTCCTGCAATCTCTGGAGCATCGGGCCTCAGTGACTCTGCAAAGTCGGTGCTGTTTGGCGCCGTTGTGTCCCCGATCTTGACAATGATGTGAAAATTCATGTCTACTATCTTCTTCATGCCGGCTGAAAGAAGTCCGCAGCCTACTCCTCCTTGCGTCGGGTATCCCGCCCGCGGAACGTTCTATGGCACGAAAGTTCCAGATGCCCTCCCAAGACGATCCACCCCCAGCGAATGCCGCACAACACAATTCTGGAACCGCTCCAACAGTAAACGCTTCCCCTACCAACAACACTTCGCCTGTCGATCCGGTGAATCCGACTTCCCACATGAACGTTTCCAAGTCCCTTCCAGAATTGCCTCCCGTATCAAGCCCTTGGACGACATACCAGGAGTATCTTGTGCGCACATCGATGCTCATTCCTGTTCCACCACTGCTGTACCTTCGCATCCCTCGTATCATCAAGGAGACAGTGCTACTTGACTGGGCATGGTATCGTCGAGTGGATCCACCGCAAAGCAATCACAGCGGTAATGGCGAACGGGCAGAGAGCACCGGTGATGTTGCTGTCTGATTTTTTTTTTTCATTTCGTCGTTTGCTTCTGTCGTTGATCATATTTTTGTCTTTCTTGGTTACTGAACGATCTTTTGGTGAAGCGTTCGCAGCAAAGCATATTAAAAGCATCTTCCAGTAGTCTTGTCAGCCGTCAAGACCCAATACTCAGTGCTGAATGCTCAGGTTCGTGAGGATTCTTATAAGCATGTTATGACGTCCGCTGATCGGATGCTCCAGGCGCTCGATTCTAAAGGAGACACGTCCACTGATCCGTGAATACGTGTGCAACTCTGCATGTCATGGCAGGTCAGCCGAACATGGATGCAGATCTCGAATGAGCAGAACCTGGGCCTAGTATCCAGCGCGCAGATGACGGTGTGGGTTGATATCATTCTATCAATCCAACAGAATTCTTGAGAAATCTGATAGATGGTCAACGTAATGAGCGGGTCTGCGCCATGACTCGAGATGAATCAAAGAATGCCACAGCAACCACAGGAGATAACTCAGCGTTTGTGGCTGCGTGGATGCAACGACTCCAGATGCTCACGCTCATAGTAAGTCGTTTATTGTACTTATGCATGGGTGGTACTGCGGCAGACTGTCGGGATATTCACAACAGCTTGTCTTGGCGTTAGTATCGTGGCATGTGTGTGGGCGGTGATGTGAACCACGTACGTTGACTGCGGGTTTGCTCCTAAGTTTGATGAAGCTAGTCGGTATCAGTACGTACTGACAGTCAACTTCTCGTGATGTATCAGATCTAGCCTCTTCCGCGGAGGATGACCAGTGGCGGATGCAAAATTTGTGGCTATCACAGCGTAGACAAACAGACCGAGGCCTGCCTTACTTTAAAGATCAGAAAATGGTTTTATGTCTCTGACCTTGGCATGACAAGGTCAAGGTCTTAAAACTATTATCTGAGCCAAAGTTTGGGCGGCTGACCGGAAACAGTAGGTTAACTTATCCGCACTTTATCTTCCAGAACAAAACGGACCTGTATGGTGTCTATATCCCCGGTGAGGACAAGGACGCCGGCTTGGATGGCTGCTGTAGGGATATACACGTCAGGGCGGCTTGTGAGTATCAGGTGGATGATAGGCAAATCTGCACCCGAGAGCATCTGATCATCCATGCATGTCGGATCCTCAGCTACAGTGAATGCGACAGATATTGTGAATATTGTTCCAACACCCAGGTGGTGACATGATAATATATAACCTCGGATTCATAATAGTGTGTTGTATATATGGCCTGAGGCCTGGCTGCTTGGATGATCTCGGTACCGGATGTCTACTAGATGAGCGCGAAGTTCTACTATAAGCCACGCTATCTAGAAAAAACGACTGTCTTCGTTCTATTATGGTCTGACTAGGGGAGACTAACTATAAGCGGCGAGCGCCTGTGCCGGAGCTTTCCTCTGATTCCTAAAACGTCTGATGCCCATGATGGTTCAAACTTCGAAGCTTCTGCAGATTCCAACATCATGCAAACTGCTGCTGTAATCGTACCAGATCATAACCTGTTGATGTACGTTGTGACCGATGTCGTCCTCGATGGATCACCAGCCACGTCAAATTTGTCGCGAATCGTGGTGATTTTCTTCGCTGGAGATCGCGACTGACGATGATCTCCCAGGTCGCTAACAGGTCCGCACTTCCGAACTGGAACTGAGGACAGGGTTTCCTTCATACTTACCAGAAACTGCTACCAACGCACGATCGATGGGCGATAAGCATATCCCGAATGTTACGTATCACCGACGGCTGATACGTCTTACTACTTACCATTTGCTGATCCGTATTAGACAGCGTCAAAGCTTGCTCCACCTCAAAGATTATGATATTTCCGTAATCTCAGCGCCAAGAAATCCCCAGTGGCGCAACCGGTTGATTAATTGGCTTCCTTGCTGTGGGGGAAGCAAATAGTACAAAAGGTGAGTTCGAGGAGTCTTGTCCAACGTGTGGACTCACTGGCAGAGTTAAACGCTCGTGAGGAATATTGCGGTCAGCTTATATATCCACTAATCGGATGCTACAGACGTTCAATCCTTAACGACACGCGGTCACGCACGACTTTGTTTTCCTCCCCGTAAACACGCCCAAAGCGCTGCACTGCGATCATGTCTTGTCAAGGAGACCTCGAACGAGCAGGTCCCGGGCCTGCTAGTCAGCGTGCAGATGGTATGCGTTTAACAGCATTCTACTATTCCAGCAGAATTCTTAAGAAATGCACAGATGGCACAACTCAAAAGGGTACAAAAAGTGCTACAACAACCACAGCAGAGCAAACGGCGTTAGTGGCAGCATGGATGCAACGAATTCAGGTGCTCACTGTTGCGGTAGGTTATTCGCTGTCTGCTCGGTGAATATGGTTACAAATTATCACTTGTCAGACAACATTTCTCGCTTCGATCGACGGAAAACTCTTCTCCCTTACCACCTCACAGTCGCCGGTGACAGTTAATACCGGCTTGAGATCCCAGGAAGTTGTATATGCATGTTTTACTGGTGGCCTCATTTTACATGTCTGTGCTTGTGAGTGCCAAGATGCTTCAAAGAAGCGCGAAGCCCTTACGGGCTGCATTAGCAATGCTGGGATACCTGGCGTCTTTCGCTCTGATTCGATATGAAATCGTTGATGCAACTCCTCAGTCCGGTAAAACGAAAGACGAGCTGGACGAATTCTCTGGTCCTGGTTTACACCATCACGAATCCAGTCATGGAAAGCAGCTCGTGCTTAGTCCTATCACTCCTTTTCGTATTGTGAAGACGCTTCTTCAGATGCCCAAAGGGCTCCAGGTTCAATCCAGGACGTCCACTCCCCCACTAGATCTCCTGACTCGATGCTATTTTACGACTTTGGCGCTAAGTGGCGCTGGCTTTATCTTGGCACTTCTTGGCATCGCCACTTACGCATGGTTTGGACTACAGCACGTCGTTGGCATATTCACAATGGCTTGTATAGGTGTTAGTTTCATCGCATTTGTGTGGGCGGTGGTGTACTGAACCACGTACACTGACGACATCTGGCCCATACGGTATACCCTTGACGACGTTGTGCGATTTCGCGCCATAGATACTCATGTTGTTCACGACACCACGACTAGTTAATACTATTTACGACTTGTTTGAAGCTGTACAACTCCTGGTGTTGTATTCAAGGTCCATTGATATCGCTGTGGCGTCAGCATCGCAGACGGGAATCATCTCTTATCATTAGTTCAGGCGTTCAAGAATAAAGGGCAAATATCTGCTACGCACGCCACCTGTGCAGCATGCCCACTTGGCATTCAAAGGGAATGTTCGAGTGAGATTGAGTTCGTCATAGCCCAAGCTGTGTAGACACCTCCCCCTACTATAGAGCGACTTCAGCGGGCGGCAAACGACGCAGAGGCTTAGTTCTACTACATAATAACTTGCGTTTACCAAATCTTGTACTAATATGCATACCATGAAGCTTTCAAGTGCAAGCTGCAGTACTAGTGCTTTTACACTGCACGTCACTCAAGTTGTTCCGTTTTTATGTAAATTCGGCTACAATATCAATTTTTGAGTACTTTGCTTGACTTTTTGACTTTCTCTCCGAAGTTCTCGTCTCGAAGCTGATTTCGCTCTTGACAGTCCTTACTACCTCTGGGAGCCACATCCGAGGCATACGGATGACCATCCACCATATAGAAGTAAAAATATGTTACACCGGGTACAAACTCGCAACAGGGATCAGTAGCACATACGACCTACCAACCTAGGGCCCAAAGTTCGGCAACCCGAGTCCGCAGCGCTCTCTTGTTTCAAATCACGCTCAAACATGCAACGTCGTCATACTCATAATATTAATGACATAACCTACTGCTCTCCATCGTTCGGCAATCCTCCGCAGCGCTTTCGTTTCATCACGCCGCCGTCACACTATTACTCAGGCTGCAAACATGCAGCGGCGTCGTACTCATAGTGACACAACCTACTGCTCTCCCTCGGGTTCGTTATGCAACCGTCCGCAGCGTTTTCGTTTCATCACGCTGCCATTAGTGCTGCTGCACGTTTGTAGAGCTAACGTGATGTCTCAAATTGCCATTCACACTAGTACTGCAAATATCCAGCGGCGCCGTATTCATGACTTGCTGCTCGAAGTCCCTTCTCGCCCTTTGTTATAACTTAGAATCACAGCTAATTTTTATTTCCTGTTATAGATACATGTTTGTTGTAAATCAATCGGGGGGAAGGTCTGGAATACCCAACCCCACGGGTTTGTGTGTCATGTAACAGTGTGCTGTGGTACTGTATGTAGTTTCGCCCAAGTGCAAACCCCAGTATGACAATATTGACACATGCGAAAGCGTCCGTTTCACTTTCAACGTCCGTCCGTTCCATTTTGACACCAACGCAAACAGACGGTTGCCGAATTCAATGGGCCCTCCTTGCCTGAATACTGAAGTTTGAAACTTGGACAGATCAAGGTGCGGTACTGGCCACATGCCGCTCAAGTTCTGCTCAGGTCCCAGGAAGTGATTGCGAAACACGATGGCCCCGTCTCTCCTCCCGCTCCGCATCACAGACATGAATATATATAAAGGGTCTTACAAAGGTCTACCAATGAAGGCAATTTCTCTTGTTTTTCGAGCACACTGTCACATCCCATCCTTCACTCGCGCATCTTATCGCTCCCTTGTTTTATGCGTTCTGTAGCTCGGATCTTTCCAACAACTCCATTCATTGCTCAGACTCTGTAGGCATAGAAGCCCCAAAACATGGCACCGAAGCTCATCTCGATCTCGGTCTTCGCCATATTTCTGCTCGCTTGTTGTTCGTATCTGAATTATCGTCCCCACCACTACCACTTCATTAATACTTCATTTAGTATCCCTTCTTGCATGTGCAGGTCCAACCCGTGTTGCTCAAGTTGTTTCACCCATTGTGACTGTTATATACAAAGATGCCGTTGCGGTAAGCAATATTTTTTGTGTTTTGTGCCTTCTTGAACGAGAAGACATTCAGCGCGAGGCTTTGTCTGAAGTGGAGATATTGAAACGCGTGGCTCAGGGTGCTCCCGAGCTTCTGGCGCTGCATGGGGTCGCCGGTGTCTCGGGGCGAGACGAACCAAGCGCGAAACCCTCCGTACCCGTCGATAGCTCTGGCGATGGACAGGAAGAATTTACCTGTATCAATTCGGATGGCGTTGTGTCTGTCTGGTGGGTGAAAATTGTATATTGCATATGGCTACCCTCCCGGCTCACTTCAGAGGTAATAGTGGTATCCCTGCTTAGGGGATGCGTGTCCACTCCTGCGGTACTCTCTGGAGGTCTGGTGTCGTTTCACAGTCAGCGTATTTATCAATCTCCCCTCTGTCATCCAACTATTTATTTTGATGGCCATCCTTTTATTTTGTACGAACTCGGACCGATCGTTGATGTGACTCGGAAATCCTATTTATGTGCTTGTCTTTCTTGCTGGCCTGTGTAACATCCAGCCCAGCACCTATTACTGCCACCTTTCCAATATAGTGAGCCGGTACCTAAGATGTTTGCTCACCCATAGATTAAGCTAAAAAGTGTTATTTGTGAGGACCAGCAGTCCAGACCAGCAAATTAAGGTAACTTAAAACATTTAGTATTCACTGCGGAAACGAGATTTTAGCCAGAGTCTATTCAGAGGGAGACAGCGCATGTAACACAACTCTAAATGTACATAGCTCGTAATCAGACGTAAATCCGACATGTCGCAAATTTTGCTCGCTCGGTCTGAAGCAACACATGTAAGTTAGTTTCAACATTGATTCCAATATGGCAGTTGAAATCCATCTTGCTTCTTCATCAGTGTTTGCTCCACCTGCCCTTAAAATTTGAGGGTCTTTTCCCGATCACGAACTGGTGTAGGAACATCAGAAACTCCTCTTTCCTCTATAAGGTCAAACACATTTTTCCTGATGCCAGTATTTACGTATCACCGTCGGCTGATACGTCCTACTTACCAAAATTTACTGATCCGTGTTAGACACCTTCGAAGCTTGCTCCACCTCCAATGGTATTACCAAAATCTCAGCGCCAAGAGATCCCCAGTGGCGCGACCGGTTGATTAATTGGCTTCCTTACTGTTGGGGAAGCAAGGAATATAAAAGGTGAGTTCGAGAAGTCTTGTCTCACTGGCAGAGTAAACGCTCGTGAGGAATCTTGCGGTCAGCTTATGTATCTACTAATCGGATGCTACAGACGTTCAATTCTTAACGACACGCGGCCACCCACGACTTTGTTTCCCTCCCGTAAACACGCCAAAAGCGCTGCACTGCGGTCATGTCTGATCAAGGAGACCTCAAACGAGCAGACCCCGGGCCTTCTATTCAGCGTGCAGATGGTATGCGTTTAACAGCATTCTACTGATCCGTCAGAAAGAACTTAAAAACTGCACAGGTGGCGCAACTCAAAAGGATACAAAAAGTGCTACAACAACTACAGAAGAGCATACGACGCTAGTGGCAGCATGGATGCAACGAATTCAGGTACTCACTCTTATAGTAGGTTATTCATTGTCTGCTCAGTGAATCTGGTTACAAGTTTGTGGAATCACCTGTCAGACAACATTTCTCGCTTCGATCGACGGAGAACTCTTCTCCCTTACCACCTCACAGTCGCAGGTGACAGTTAATGCCAGCCTGAAATCCCAGGAAGCTGTGTATGCGTGTTTTACTGGTGCCCTCATTTTCCATGTCTGTGCTGGTGAGTGCAAAGATGATTCAAAGAAGCGCGAGGCCCTCACGGGCTGTATTAGCAATGCTGGGATACCTGGCGTCTTTCGCTCTGATTCGATATGAAATCGTTGATGCAACTCCTTCCGGTACAAAGAAACCTTCTGATCCTGGTTTACACCATCACGAGTTTAGTCATGGAAAGCAGCTCGCGCTTAGACCCATCCTTCCTTTTCATATTATGAAGACGCTTCTTCAGATGCCCAAAGGGCTCCATGTTCAATCCAGGACGTCCGCTCCCCCACTAGATCTCCTGACTCGATGCTATTTTACGACTTTGGCGCTAAGTGGCGCTGGCTTTATCTTGGCACTTCTTGGCATCGCCACTTACGCATGGTTTGGACTGCAGCGCGTCGTTGGGATATTCACAACGGCTTGCATAGGTGTTAGTTTCGTGGCAACTATGTGGGCGGTGGTGTACTGAACCACGTACATTGACGACATGCGGCCCATACGGTGTATCCCTTGACGACTTCACTCTATAGATACTCATGTTGTTCACGACACTACGACTTGTTAATATCATTCACTGACTTGTTTGAAGCTGTACAACTACTTCTGGTGTTGTATTCAAGGTCCATTGATGCCATTGTGTCTTCAGCATCGCAGATGGGAATCATCTCTTATCATTGGTTCAGACGTTCAAGAATGAAGCGTAAGTATCTGCTACGCACGCTACCTGTGCAGCATGCCCACTTGGCATTCAAAGGGAATGTTCGAGTGAGATTGAGTTCGTCATAGCCCAAGCTGTGTAAGCGCCTCCCCCTATAGAGCGACTTCAGCGGGCGGCAAAATTTAACGGCGCAGACTCTGGCTTAGTTCTACTACATAATAACTTACTCGCATTTACCAAATCTTCTTGTACTAATACTATGAAGCTTTCAAGCGCAAGCTGCAGTACTAGTGCTTTTACACTGCACGTCACTCAAGTTTGTTGTTATGTAAATTCGGCTGCAATATAATTTTTTTGTAGTTTGCTAACTGTGCTTGACTTTGTGATTTTCTCTCTCCGAAGTTCTCATTCCGAAGCTGATTTCGCTTATGACAGTCCCTCCTACCTCTGGGGGCCTCATCCAATGCGCACGGATGATCATCGATGACCATCCACCATATAGAGGTAAAAATACGTTACACCGGGTACAAACTCACAAAAGGGATCAGTAGCACATAGGCTAAGTTTAACCTACTACCCTAGGGCCCGAAGTTCGGTAACCCGAGTCCGCAGTGTTCTCCAATTGTTTCAAATCACGCTGCTATCGTGCTCAAACATGCGGCAGCGTCGCACTCATAGTGACATAACCTACTGCTCTCTATCGTTCGGCAATCCTCCGCAGCGCTTTCGTTTCATCATGCCGCCGCACTATTACAACATGCCGCGGTGTCGTACTCATAGTGACATAACCTATCTCCCTCAGGCTCGTTATACAACCCTCCGCAACGCTTTCGTTTCATCACGCTGCCATCAGTGCTGCTGCATGTTTATATGGCTAATCTGATGTCCCAAATTATTCACGCTAGTCCTGCAAGTATGCAGCGGCGTCGTATTCGTGACCTGCTGCTCGAAGTTCCTTCTCGCCTTTTGCTATAACTTAGAATTACAGCTGAATTTGATTTTCTGTCATAGATACATGTTTGTTGTAAACCGATCAGGGGGAATACCCCACCCCAGGGGTTTGTATGTCATGTAACAGTGTGCTGTGTTACTGTATGTAGTTTCACTCAAGTGCAACCCAAGTGTGACATTACTGATACCTGTGAAAGTGTCCGTTTTAGTTCGTTTCAAAACTAAACGGACGGTTGCCGAATGGGCCCTCTGATATTTGAAACTTGGAAGGTACAGATGGAGGTACAGTACCGCCACATGGAGCTCAAGCTCTGCTCAGGTCCCAGGAAGAGATTGCGAAACACGATGGTCCCGTCTCGCCCCCCGCCGACGTATCACAGACATGAAGATATATAAAGGGTCTCACAAAGGTCTACTAGTGAAGGCAATTTCTCTTGTTTTTCAAGCACACTATCACATCCTATCCTTCACTCGCGCATCTTATCGCTCCCTTGTTTTGTGCGTTCTGTAGCTCGGATCTTTTCAACAACTTCATTCATTGCTCAGACTCCGTAGGCATAGAAGCCCCAAAACATGGCACCGAAGCTCATCTCGATCTCGGTCTTCGCTATATTTCTGCTCGCTTGTTGTTCGTATCTGAATTATCGTCCCCACCACTACCACTTCATTAATACTTCATTCAGTATCCCTTCTTGCATGTGCAGGTCCAACCCACGTCGTTCAAGCTGTTTCACCCATTGTGACTGTTGTATACAAAGATGCCGTTGCGGTAAGCAATCTTTTTTGTGTTTTGTGCCTTCTTGAACGAGAAGACATTCAGCGCGAGGCTTTGCCTGAAGTGGGGATATTGAAACGCATGGCTCAGGGTGCTCCCGAGTCTTTGGCCCTGCATGGGGTCGCCGGTGTCTTGGGGCGAGACGAACCAAGCGCGAAACCCTCCGTACCTGTAGATGGCTCTGGCGATGGACAGGAGGAAATTGACTGTATCAATTCGGATGGCGTTGTGTATTTCTGGTGGGTGAAAATCGTATATTGCACATGGCTACCCTCCCGGCTCACTTCAGAGGTAATAGTGATAACCCTTTTTAGGGGGTGCATGTCCACTCCTGCGGTACTCCCTGGAGGTCTGGTGTCCTTTCAGCGTCCGCGTATTTATCAACCTCCCCTCTGTCATCCAACTATTTATTTTTGATGGTCTATCCTTTTATTTTGTACGGACTCGGCCGGACTCGCTTGATGGGACTCAGAAATTCTATTTATGCCCTTGTCTTTCTTGCGGGCCTGTGTGACATCCAGCCCAGCGTACTATGAATACTCACTATCTTCTAACATGTGTCTGTGCAGACTCCCCAGGCGTAGTAGCAAATCTGTGTTTTGAACTGTTGAGGAGCTGAAAAGGTGCTTCTTGTACTGTACCAGACATTATCGCGGTAATATATGAGAGTGTATATGGCATAGACGCACCACAGCGCTTGTATGTCAATCTGATTCATTGGTGTAGGACGATCGTAATCCCATTTTGAATTTTGAACTGATGCTTTTGTGGATTCAAACAAGAGTCTGAAAAAAAAGATAAAAGACAACTTTCGCAATTGTAGTTGTTACTTGAGTCATATCAGGGAGGACATGAACATGGCTATCGGCGTTCAAGTAGTGATACTAAGCTGAATGGAGTATCAGGTCGTGTATTGCTGCTCGTGGGGCATCATGAAGAGGTGACGTAAATTGGGGATCGAGCGATTGCGAGATTGTAGGGGAAGATGAAAGGGCATCAATGATGTAGGATAGAGAAGTACAAGTGCGTGACAAAATGAGTAGTTGGTCTCTAACCGACGTCTGCGTTTAATGAAATGATAGGGTATCTGCGGATGCATACGTCGCGTCAAGGCACAAACAAAAACTGCTCAGAGATCCCCTGTCGCGAAAAAATACATACAGCTACAGTATTTCAAGGGTCCTGATGTTCATCATGTTGTGAACAGAAGTTGCGTCTTTGACTTGTGCAACGATATCATGATCTGAAGCGATCCTCTTATATTCTCCTCCACGCTGCTGCATTAACAAAAATGCGCCAAACTGCTGACCAAGGCGAACCATCAATCGTAGTGCTCGTGTGTGAGATTCCGAATCATCCAGCTCTTGTTCTACAGAAGAATCGGCGCCGGGCGAGTCGTCGAGCGGAGACTCCGGCTCGGACCAATCCCCCAAGCTTTCCGCATTGTCTGCAAAGGCGGGCGGCTCTGCGATGTCAGGCTGCTCGAGGAGACGGCGGTCCCATGGACGGACAAGGAAGAATGTCTGTCGAGCGGGCCTTGCTCGCGCGAACTGAATCAGTGTCTCTTCAGTAGTGATCTGCAGGTCGCGAAGCCCGTCTGCCTTGACTCCATATGTGAAATGAGTCTCATGGGCAGGACCACGCCTCCGTCTGAGTTCGGTGATACGGAATGCAATGCAAGGCAGTTGGAGTCTGCAGGTCGCGAAACGAGGAGCGCTCATATTGTCGAGCTGTTCATAAAGTTTCAAAGCCGATTCGACAGCGACGGTATTTTGCAGCGAAGAAATCGCCGCCTGAATCTCGTCTTCAGACAAAGATTGGAGGGCGTATGATGGAGCTGCGTATGAAGAAATGTCGGCTGGAAGACAGCTGTTGAATGTGGATGGCTGTCCGATCCAGTCGAGGGCAGTAATATCGCCCGACCGAGCCACGATATCCTGCAGGAGCCGCCCGAGCGCATTTTGCTTGTCCTCGCCATAATGGATAGGAAGTCGGACGTCGAAGATGCCAAACAGTGAGTAGGCGATGTCTTCGGGCTTAGTGGTCCTGCGCGCAGACACCCATTGGAGTTTCTCTCGCGCGTCTCTCATCCCAGGTTGGAAGGCTGCGAGGGCGCGTGCATCTATCCCCGTCGCATCCTCCAACTCATTCATGATATCAACAGACTCCTTGTGGTTGGGGGACTCATCGCCGAGATATGGAGTCCAATCCTGTTGGTAGAAGCGAATGATTTTAGGAGCGAGGAATTCCGGGACGGTCCATCCTCGGGTGTTCCATGCGCTCTTCGCCAGTGCGCCAGACTTAGATGAAGGCGGAACATCAGAAAGGTAGACGGCCGTGAGCGATGAATGACGATACCAGGCAAACATGGAGTCAATTGATGTTTGGAGCTCAACAGGATTGTCCTGGTCGATGCAACACGAATCAACCCATGCCCAGTGATACTCCGCCTCACGAGCAACTTCGCAGAATGACTGCACCTTTACGAGACCGCCAGCTCCCTTCAATTCGTACACGTCCTTGTCCTTGATGTCGCGCAGCCGCGGCTCTGTCCCTTCCCACCTATGCGACAGCATGGCGCAACAGAAGTATGTTGTCACTGCTTCTGTGTGACACTCAGCTGGGAGGTCTGGATGCTTCATGATGGACAATAGAAGGTCATTGTACTCTTTGCTCTCTTTGAAGGCACGTATCTGCGCATCTCGGTCGCATAAGAGCCCGGTGTGGGTGTTGAGTAGACGAAGTGGGGCATTGTTAAGTTGAACGTCTATGACCTTTCGAATAGCACGTTCTGCATCGGATGGACTGAGATACTGCTCCCGCAGCTCTGAGGAAATAGTTAAAATTGTGATACATGTGTTGCTTAGGGCTTACTTCGTATGTGCATGTTGGGAGCACTGTCCAATTTCGAGAGCATCATTTCGAAGGCCTCGATAGCTTCGTCATAGCGTTGTGCGCCATGAAGGGCTACATGCTTGAGCTCATATCCAATGTAAGAGGAAGGATCGAGTTCAATGACCTGTGCATCGCCAAGGTCAACATTGGCAACAAAACAGCAGATGTCATCGCACCTTTTCCGCATCAAGAAGTGCTTCTTCCCATAGCAATTTTCCAGACCTGGCTTTGCTGCATTGTGCAAAGATGGTCTTGCTTGCGGAATTCAGGTTGATGGCCACAGAGTATGAGCTAATGGCCCTGTCGTAATCACTTGCAGCGAGGGCAGCATCTCCACTGGCAAGAGACAGCATGCTACATTCTTGTTTGAAAGCTGCGTGAAATCCGGGTGAGCATTGTAGCCTGCATGACATCACGTACTCAAGACTTACCGTTGGACCAGTTAAGGCAGCTAGCCTTTGTGTCTACGTCAAGTATATCCATCATGTATTGGTATGACTCCAGGGCTTCATCAAGTCTGCCTGCCCGACAGAGTGCATCGCATCGATTCCGGTGTGCATTTTTCCACAAGGAATTCACGTCCCATCCAAAGAGCTGCACAAAACACGAAATTCTGCGTTAAAAGGACATTTGGTTACATCACACCAACATACCACCACCAGGTCCTCATATATGTAATTGATGTCCAATGCCGGAGAGAAAACGATGGAGTTGACAGCAGCAGTGAAGTGGTCAGCAGCTTCGTCGTGGCGCGAGCCATTCAAGGAATTAAGTCCGAGCTGAACACAAAAATATGTCTGATGCACGAAGTTCAGAAAAATCAGTATCAAAAGCTGGGCCTGAGTAAGGTACTCACTTCCACGACACAACATGCGAGAGTATTGTGATTCGGACAAACAGCAGCCAGCTGTTGGACAAGCTGCAGTGCTTCCTCATGTTGATCTGCACCAAACAGTGCAATGGCCTGCAATCCGCAATGAAATAGGGAGTATGCGAGAAAAATCCGACGTGCCTTAACCAAGAGAAGGAAATGATTGGTTGTTGAATCTTCGTTGGTGAACATGGAGGCGATGTCAAATGCTGTTCTCGCATCTCGGATCTGCCTTTGTCCACATAGGGCAATACCTTTGGAGATATGACCGGTCAAGGAGGGCTGGATGGTGATGGACTATATCACAGTAGAAGTTAGTGTTTGGTAAGGAAGAGATGATGGGTCTCTATCTCACCTTAACCGCATCATCAAGGGCGTGGTCCCAGTCGTGTTTCCGCGCCATCACAAGTGAGCGGTTAGCATATGAATTGTAGTTGTTGGAATCGGCGTCAATCCCTTGTGTTAGAAGCTGTTCAGCGGCAGACAAGTTGCCTGCGATGCATGCATTGCGGACGGACGTGTCTATGGCGAGGATCTGCGACATGAAGCATACTCGAATTGTGTTATCAGAGTTGAGGATGGAAACATGCCTTTGAATCAGAGACTTGAGCCTTGGTGTGAAAAAAACGCGAGATGAGATGGCGAAGGGGCGGGAAATAAACCGGAAAGTACCTTTGACTCCGGATCCTTGGGAGGATCCTCCGGCAAAGCGACCTTCGGTACTTCCCACTTTGAGATCATATTATCAGCACCTCCACTGAGGATGTGCTTGCCGTCCATGGAGAAAGTGACACATGTCACCCAGCTTGAGTGCTGGAAGATGGCGATGGTTCGTCGATCTGAGAGTCGCCAGAGACGGACATGCTTGTCATCAGATGCGGAAGCGACGAGTGTGCCCGCGGGATGAATGGCAATGAAGTGGATATGATGAGTATGGCCGGCCCAGGGATCACTGACCTGCGACCAAGTGGATGTATCCCACTCCCGTATGGTCGGATCACTTGCATCACCCCCTGAGAGAAGGCGTGTGCCATCGGGCGTCCATGCGAGTGACAAGTTGAAACTTGTGTGACCCTTGAACTTTGCAACGCATTCCCTCGTGCCTGAATTAAAAATCTCCATATTGTTGGTTGTTGCGATGGCAAGAAGTTCGCCAGACGGCGAATACCGAACACAGTAGATCCAGCCCAACTGGATTATATTTCCTTCAGGCTTCCATGTTTTCGTGCTCCATAGCTTCATAGTTCTGTCTGCTGAACCAGTGGCCAGCGCTGTACCATCGGGTGAAAAGTCCAACGAGAAGATCTCTTCGGAGTGGGCTTTGATTAATTGGGTGAGAGGTTCCCCAGTCTCTCCGTGCCAGATGATGACCACTCCGCTGTCATCACCGCTTGCTATGATTTGCCCATCTCGTGATACCGCCAATCCAAACACCCTATCGCCATGCCCCTCCATCTTCTTCAACACTGCACCTGTCTTCATGTCCCACAGACGAACTGTCTTGTCGTACGAGTCTGTGACCATTCGTTGTCTATCAGGGAAAACTGCTACAGCATATACGCAGTCTGTATGATCTTCAAAACCTCGAAGGGGTGTGGTGCTTGGAATGATCTGCGACATTTTACTGAAAGTCGATGGTGTTGAATTAGACTTGGGCAGTGAGATTGTGGGTATCTTACTGATGTAGAGGTGCGTCTACTGTGCGTTTTTAGGCTGTTTCACTATATTAACTTGCCTCGTGTTTCCATAGACGCCCGGGGTATAAGGGCTTACCCCTATTAAGGCTTCAGCAAGAATATTCCCCGTTATCATGTGTCTTCCTCGACGGTATCCTACCAGTCTAGCACTCTGTGCCTCTGCACATCGGTCCGACGTCCATCTTCACCTTTCACAATGCATCCCCTCGAGGCCTTGGATGGCTCTCGAATCGGCCTGATAGTGCTTACGGCCCATCAGTGTCTGCCCTGGATGGCCTCATGAATAATGTCTTGTATGGATTGTTTTCAATACCGCTGCCCGCATTCAAGCATATGTAGATGCGATCGTTCTCTCTGTCTTACGCGTGGACTTCTGCTTCGTGTTGTACCAAGTCAGAAAACTAGAGAAGATTTACAACGATTTACAACGAGCTCCCATCACATCGTCTTGAAGATCTGCAGCTCCACTTTCTGTCTCACAATTCATTAATTGTTGCCTTTCCTCGCAAAGAAGTCGATACAGTGCGATCTCCCAAATATCACCGGATCTCGGGGGTACGGTATGAAGGGAAGTGGGGCTGCCTGCCGGGAATACGCAATAGGGTGCTTTTCTGTTACCCGACTCTTGTCGCAGCAGATCTCCAGATGGATGCCGTTCTGGCTTGGCTTGAAAGCCCTGGCTTTGGCCTGGCTGCAGATGGCCAGGGCTTTCAGAAATCACAGGCCTGGCCAAAGCCCTCGACAATGGCCTGGCCCATCTGCGGATGCATACGTCGCGTCAAGGTACAAACAAAAACTGCTTAGAGATCCCCTGTCGTGAAAAAATACATACAGCTACAGTATTTCAAGGGTCCTGACGTTCATCATGTTGTGAACTGAAGCCGCGTCTTTGACTTGTGCAACGATATCATGATCTGAAGCGATCCTCTTATATTCTCCTCCGCGCTGCTGCATTAACAAAAATGCGCCGAACTGCTGACCAAGGCGAACCATCAACCGTAGTGCTCGTGTGTGAGATTCCGGATCACCCAGCTCTTGTTCTACGGGAGAACCGCCGGGCGAGTCATCTAACGGAGACTCCGGCTCGGACCAATCTCCCAAGCTTTCGGCATCGTCTGCAAAGGCAGGCAGCTCTGCGATGTCAGGCTGCTCGAGAAGACGGCGGTCCCATGGACGAACAAGAAAGAATGTCTGTCGAGCGGGCCTCGTCCGCGAGAACTGAATCAGTGTCTGTTCGGTGGTGATCTGTAGGTCGCGAAGCCCGTTTGCCTTGACTCCATATGTGAAATGAGTCTCATGGGCTGGACCACGCCTCCGTTTGAGTTCCATGACACGGAATACAATGCAAGGCAGTTGCAGTCTGCAGTTTTCAAAGTGAGGAGCCCTCATATTGTCGAGGTGGTGATAAAGTATCGAAGCCGACTCAACAGCTACGGTATTTCGCAGCGAAGACACCGCTGTCTGAATCTCGTCTTCACGTAAAGATGGGGGGGCGAACGATAGAGCTGAATATGAAGAAATTTCGGCTGGGAGACAACTGTTGAACGTGGATGGCTGTCCGACCCAGTTGAGGGCAGTAATGTCGCCCGAACGAGTCACGATCTCCTGCAGGAGCCGCCCGAGCGCATTTTGCTTATTCTCGCCATAATGTATAGGAAGTTGGACGCCGAAGATCCCAAACAAAGAGTACGCAATGTCTTCCGGCCTAGTGGTGACACGCGCACATACCCATTGGAGTTTCTCTCTTGCGTCTCTCATCCCCGGTTGGAAGGCGGCGAGGGCCCGTGCATCTATGCCCGTCGCACCCTCCAATTCGTCCATGATATTGACAGACTTCTTGTGGTTGGGGGACTCATCGTCGAGATATGGAGTCCAATCCTGTTGGTAGAAGCGAATGACTTTGGGAGCGAGGAATTCTGGGACGGTCCATCCTCGGGTGTTCCATGCGCTCTTCGCTAGTGCGCCAGACGTAGACGAAGGCGGGACATCCGACAGGTAGACGGCTGTGAGCGCTGAATCGCGATACCAGGCAAACATGGAGTCGAGTGATGTTTGGACCTCGACATTGTTTGTCTGATCGATGCAACACGAATCAACCCACACCCAATGATACTCCGCCTTACGAGCGACTTCGCAGAACGACTGCAACTTCACGAGACCGCCAGCTCCCTTCAACTCATACACGACCTTATCCTTGATGTCATGCAGCAACGGCTCCGTCCCTTCCCACCTATGCGACAACATGGCGCAACGGAAGTACATCGCCACCACTTCTGTGATGCGCTCCGTTCAGAGGTCAGGGTACTTCATGGTCGATAACAGAAGCTCCTTGTACTCTGTGCTCGTTTGGAAGGCACTTATCTGTGCTTCTCGATTACATAAGAGCCCAGTAGTGGTGCTGAGTAGACGAAGTGGGGCGGCGTCGAGTTGAACGTGGATGACCTTTCGAATAGCACATTCTGCATCTGATTTACTGAGATACTGCTCGTGCAGCTCTGAGGAAAGAGTTGAGCATCTTGATCCACGGGTTACTTACGGCTTACGGGCTTACTTCGTATTTGCATGCTGGGAGCACTATCCAATTTTGAGAGCATCATTTGCAAGGCCTCGATGGCTTCATCATAACGTTCTGCGCCATAGAGCGCTGCATGCTTCGCCTCATATCCAATGTGAGATGATGGGTTGAGTTCGATGACCTATGCATTGCCAAAATGAACATTAGCAACAAAATGGTAGATGTCATCGCACCTTTTGTGCATCGAGAAGCGCATCATCCCATAGCAATTGTCCTAACCTGGCCTTGCTGCGATTTGCAAAGATGGTCTCGCTTGCAGAATTTAGGTCGATCGCCACGGAGTATGAATCAATAGCCCTGGCATAATCGCATTCAGCGAGTGCAGCATCTCCATTGGCAAGAGACAGGGTGCTGCATTCTTTCTTGAAAGCTGAGTGAAATGCAGGTGAGGATTGTAGCTGCATGGCATTATTGCACACTTGCCAGTGTTCCAATCGAGGCAGCTAGCCTTCGTAGTTTCGTCGCTCATATCCATCATGTATTGATATGATTCAAGGGCTTCTGCAAGTCTACCTGCCCGAAGGAGGGCATCACATCGTTTCTTGTTTGCAATTTGCCATAATGGCTCGAGGTCCCACCCGAACAGCTGGAAAAGGGATGTGGTTTGGCATGAAAAACACGTTCGATTACATCACATCAACGTACCACCACCAGGTCCTCATATATGAAATTGATGTTCGACGCCGGCCAGAAAGCGCTGGAGTTGACAGCGGCAGTGAAGTGGCCAGCAGCTTCATCGTGGTGCGAGCCATTCAAGACATCGAGTCCAAGCTGAACACGAAGATATGTCTGATGCGCGAAGTTCAGAAAAACCAGCATCAATACACAAAACTTGAGCTTAAGTATTAAGGTACTCGCTTCTACGACACGACATGCGAGAGTATCGTGATTTGGACAAGAGGCAGCCAGCTGTTGGATGAGCTGGATTGCTTCCTCATGTTGATCTGCACTAAACAGTGCGATGGCCTGAAATCCGGAATGAAATGTGGAGTATGCGAAGAAAGATGCGACTTGCCTTAACCAAGAGAAGGAAATGATTGTTTGTTGAATCTTCGCTGGTGAACATGGAGGCGATGTCAAATGCCGTTCTCGCATCGAGGATCTGCCCTTGTCCACATAGGGCGATGCCTTTAGAGATATGACCTATCAATGAGGGCTGGATGGTGATGGACTATGTCACAGTGGAAGTTAGTGTTTGGTAAGGAAGCGATGATGGGTCTCTATCTCGCCTTAACCGCATCATCAAGGGCGTGGTTCCAGTCGTGTTTCCGCGCCATCACGAGTGAGCGGTTGGCGTAGGAGGTGTAGTTGCTGGCATCCGTGCTGATCTCTTGTGTGAATATCTCTTCAGCGGTAGGCAAGTCGCCCGCAATGCATGCATTGCGGGCAGACGTGTTGATGGCGAGGATCTGCGACATGAAGCATGCTCGAATTACATTATCAGAGTTGAGGATGGAAACATGCCTTTGAATCAGAGACTTGAGCCTTGGCGTGAAAAAAAACGCGAGATGAGATGGCGAAGGGGCGGGAAATACACGGGAAAGTACCTTTGACTCCGGTTCCCTGGGCAGATCCTCCGGCAAAGCGACCTTCGGTACTTCCCACTCTGAGATCATGTTATCCGAACCTCCGCTGAGGATGTGCTTGCCATCCATGGAGAAACTGACACATGCCGCCCAGCCTGAGTGCTGGAAGATGGCAATGGTTTGTCGATCTGAGAGTCGCCAGAGACGGACATAGGTGTCATCAGATGCAGAAGCGACGTGTGTGCCCGCGGGATGAATAGCAATCGAGCGGATATGATCAGTATGGCCCGTCCAGGGATCACCGACCTGTGCCCAAGTGGATGCGTCCCACTCCCGTATGGTCGGATCCGTTGGATTTCCCCCTGAGAGAAGGCATTTGCCATCGGGCGTCCATGCCAGTGACATGTTGACTGATGTCTGACCTTTGAACATTGTGACGAGTTCCCTTGTGCCTGAATTATAAATTTTGATATTGTCACTTGTTGCGATGGCGAGAAGTTCACCAGATGGCGAATACCGAACGCAGCAGACCCAGCCACACGTGTGGATTAGATTTCCTTCAGGCTTCCATGTTTTCGTGTTCCAGAGCTTCATGGTCCCGTACCCTGAACCAGTGGTCAGCACTGTGCCATCCAGTGAAAAGTCCAACGACCAGATCGTAGCGGAGTGGGCTTTTATAGGTTGGGTGAGAGGTTCCTCAGTTTCTCCGTGCCAAGCGATCAACTCTCCGCTCTGATCACTACTTGCTATGATTTGTCCATCTCTTGATACCGCCAAACTCAACACCAAATCGCGATGCCCCTCCATTTTCTTCAACATTGCACCTGTCTTCATGTCCCACAGACGAACCGTCTTGTCGAACGAGCATGTGACCATTCGTCGTCTATCGGGGAAAACCGCTACAGCAGATATGGCGCTTGTATGATCTCTAAAAGTTCGAAGGGGTGTGGTGCTTGGAATGAGCTGCGACATTTTACTGAAAGTCGATGGTGTTGAATACGGTCGAGGTAGACTTGGGCAGTGGGATTGTGGGTATCTTACTGATGTAGAGGTGCGTCTGCTGTGCGTTTTTAGGCTGTTTCACTATATTAACTTGCCTCGTGTTTCCATAGACGCCCAGCGCATGAGGGCTTACCCCTATTACAGCTGTTTGCAAAACTAATGTCAATCGCAAAATTTGCCACTTCCTTGACTAAAAAGGAAATCGATATAACAACGCGTCCTGGACGCTCATAGGCGCTGAGACAGCTTTGAATTTGACTTTCTTTATCATCTATACACTATGGTCAACCGAAGAATCAGCAACGATATCAAAGAATGTGCCATTCGACTCTGGGATAATGGATGGGAGTTGGAGGATATAAGTGAAGCACTTGGTATTAGTGGGAGGAACTGCAACCGCTGGCGACGGATATTCAAGGAGTTCGGTGCTGCCACGAGGCCTCCATCTCCACTCATCGGCCGTACTCGAACAATTACACGTGCACTGTTGACTGCAGTTGAAGATATCTTTGCTGTAGACTCCGATCTCTTCCTTGACGAGGTCTGCACATGGCTTGCAGTCGGGCACGATATCATTGTCAGTACTTCCACCCTATTGCGCAACCTCAAAGAAGCTGGTCTCACGCAAGATCCTTCGAAAACTTGCTTCCGGATGTGATGAGAGCAATTCAGAGCAAGTCAGAGCAACGATTTCATCGGAGATGGCTCAGAATTCGTCGTCATTGATGAAACCAGCAAAAATGACCGGACATATGCACAGCACTATGGATGAGCACCAAGGGGACATCGCGCACAACTCATGGACGTCTTTGTTCGAGGTGATCGCCACGTCAGTAATTTCTATGGACTGATCACTGCCATGCTCTTCAGGCCCAGCCTCAGCCTCCAACTGATCAAGCTCTTCCTCGCCATCTTCTAGCAGCTTTTCTTCTGACCAGTCAGCCTTGGATAGCTGCCCGACCCTCTCTCCATCACCGATCATAGAGGGTGCAGGTGATTCTGGACTCGGTAACTCCAGTGGTTCATCGTCAACGCTCTCGTCAATGGGCGCGCCTGCCATGTTGCATGGTCTTGCTGGGATCTTGATTGTGTGCTTTTTCCGAACTGGGGCGAGTTTTGGTCTTTTTTTCATGGTAAACAGGTTGGTATGACACGTAGTAAAGGTAGTAGTAAGGGCTAAAAGCGCCTGAAAAATGTGTACAAGTTGCAGGAAGCCTACTACGAGCGTCCAGGACGCATTGTTATATTAGTTTTGCAAACAGCTGTAAGGCTTCAGCAAGAATATTCCCCGTTGTCATGTGTCTTCCTCGACGGTATCCTACCCGTCTAGTATTCTGCCTCCGCACATCGGTCCGACGTCCATCTTCACCTTCCACAATGCGTCCCCTCGAGGCCTTGGATGGCTCTCGAATCGGCCTGATAGTGCTTACGGCCATCAGTGTCTGCCCTGGATGACCTCATGGATAATGTCTTGTATGGGTTGTTTTCAATACCGCTGCCCGCACTCAAGCATATGTAGATGCGATCGTTCTCCCTTGTTTATGCGTGGACTTCTGCTTCGTGTTGCACCAAGTCAGAAAACTAGAGAAGAACATCCAACGATTTACAACGAGCTCCCATCACGTCGTCTCGAAGGTCTGCAGCTCCACTTTCTGTCTCACAATTCATTAATTGTTGCCTTTCCTCGCAAAGAAGTCGACACAGTGCGATCTCCCAAACATCACCAGATCTCGTGGGTACAGCGCGAAGGGAAGTGGGGCTGCCTGCCGGGAATGCGCAATAGGGTGCTTTTCTGTTACCAGACTCTTGTCGCAGCGGATCTCCAGACGGATGCCGTTCTATTTTTGAGAGGCTCTTCAAAGTGTCTGTAGATAGCTACATTCTTCTCTATTCGATTGACATTGATAAATCGAGGCTGTGCCTGCGCCGTTGAAGTTTCCAGTTGGATAGACAATGGCCTTGGCGAGATCATACCTGGAGGGCATGCGGGAATCGCCAGTTGGATGCCTGACGTGAGGCAGATATAAACATTGCTCAGAATTTTCAAATCGGGGACGAGGGGGAATGTACAAGCAATGAAGCTAGACATGTAGACCACTTATGTTCGCGATGTAGAAGCACACGAAGAACATAAAAACATACACAACGGCATTCGGAAGGCGTAGTGCGCATGAGGAAGGGGACATACACATAAATCAGCTAGCAAAAATTCATTTGACTGGTGGAGTGAGTCGTCGGGTGTTCCTTCGACAAATGGCGTGCTCTTCTGTGAGCTGCGGTGCCGAAAGTGAGCATCAAGACAAAGTGTTGCACGACCGTGAAGCTTCAAAGCTTTCACCGCCTAACCGGTTACCGCATACCCTTGATCTTAATCTTGATAAGGCAGGCAGTTTCGACTCACCCAATGCGGAGTTTTAAATCACTCATCTTCTACTTGCTTACGGGCTTCTTGGGCTGACCAGTACTATTCGTCATGTGGAAGAACATACGTTGACTATAAACAATGTACATGAAGTAGTAATCCATCAAGCTTTCAAGCCCAAGCTACTTTGCACTGCACATCGATATCTTGTTCTATTTTGGTCAACGAAGAGACCTTTTGCGGCAGGTGTTGTTTTTCTCAATTTGCTTGATTCTTTGACTTTTCCTCATCTCTCCTAAGTTCTCATCTCGATGCTGGTGTCGCTGTTGACAGTCTTGGGAATTACACTCAAGGCACACGGATGACTGTCCACTATAGAAGTACAAAACACAGTATACCGGCGCAAAATTCACAAGGGTGATCAGTGGCGCATGCACTTACGCCTGAATGCTGAAAGGAAGGTCCAGATCGAGGTGCGACACCAGCCACATGTTGCTCAAGTTCTACTCAGGTCCCGGGAAGAGATTGCGAAATATCATGGCCTTGACTCGTTGACCGCATCACAGACACAAAGATAAAGGGTCTCACAAAGGTCTCTTCGAATGAAAGCACTCTCTTTGTTTTTGTACGAGCAAACTGTCACATCCTATCCTTCACTCGCACATCTTATTACTGTGCACCCCTCTCTTGTTTTGTGCGTTCTGTGGCTCGGATCTTTCCAACAACCTCCCGGTACTACATTCATTTTTCAGACGAAGCCCCAAAACATGGCACCGAAATTCATCTCGTTCCCGGTCTTCGCTATCTTTCTGCTCACTTGCCGTTCGTATCTGAATTATATTCATCACTACTTGATTGAAACTTCATTCAGTATCCCTTCTTGCATGTGCAAGTCCAATCCCCATCATTCTTCCACCCAGTGAGGGTATCGCTCTGTTCAGGGATGTCGTTGCGGTAAGCAAATTTTTCGTGTTTTGTGCGTTCTTGAACGAGAAGACGTGCAGCGTGAGGGTTTGCCCGAAGTGGCGATATTAAAACGCGTGGCTACTCCCGCTTTGGAGCTGCATGCCTTGGTGCGAGACGGAGACGAAGGACAGACCGCGGAACCTTCCATACTCATCGACGATCCAGACGATGGACTGGAGGCACGCATCTGTCGCTATGGATGTCTCTGAGTTTTTCCGGTAGGCGCGTTTGCATATTGCATATAGCTACCATCCTGGCTTACATCGGAAGTGATAGTGGCACCCCACGCGCTTATGAATTGCGTGTCTGCTACTTACGTTCATTATAGTACTGCTTGAAGGCCTAGTGTCGTTTCACCGCCGCTCATTTATCTCTCCTCATCTCGCTATGTATTTTGGGTAGTCTATCCTTTTATTTCGTACTAACGGACTCTCGCTCGATGCGACTGAGGAATTTATATATATGTATACACATCCTTGTCTTCGTTTCTCGCCTGTGTAACATTTAGTTGTACTCTGAATATACACTCTAACATGTATCTGTGCAGACCCTCCAGCCTACGGATTGATGGCTGGGCATAACCTGCTGAGATACGAAAATCTGTCAGTGTGCAGAAACTCATACGACTTGTGGAGTGCGTCGTTGGCTGTGCCTTCGACAGATGACATGCTCTACCGCGAGCGGTGTGGAAAGTGAATACCAAGACAAAGTGTTGCACGACCGTGAAACTTCAAAGCCTCGTCGCCTAGCCACATAACCCTTGATCCCAAAAAGGCAGGTGCTGTAGATCAACCAGTAACAGCTGGACCGGATGCAAATTTAGAATTTCTGCTCACACCCAACAAGGGGACATCCAAATACGACACACCGCCGGTTTAATCACGCCTTCATATCTCTTCAGATCAGATCATATCATATGGTTCTGGTCGTACACGTGCTGAGGTGTGATAATTTAAGAATCAAAAGTGCTGATGAACAAGGTAACGTCCCAATTTGGATTGAAGGTACTCCCCAAATGCGGTCGTTAGCTTTAGACCAACCTCCTTTGGTAGGGTGAAAGAGGTGAAAGCTCACGCAAGGTAGTATAAAGACGTTACGAACCGACTGATCATGACTCGACAAGCTTTTTGTGCACTTAGCTCTTATTGTTCTGAGCTCAGAATCCATCTGCCATCCAGCGCTTTGGGTCTGACTCCTCAAACCTTCTTCCAAAAACCAACAGAACAATAAACCACTCCCAACCGCGCAATGTTTGCCAAGTTCACTCCTATCTACCTCATTGCATGCTTTGCTACTTTAGGTGAGTTTTATTACCGGTCCTAGCATGTTTGTCATATTGACG
The DNA here is from genome assembly GCA_016584345.1 of Suillus ampliporus. Taxonomy (NCBI): domain Eukaryota; kingdom Fungi; phylum Basidiomycota; class Agaricomycetes; order Boletales; family Suillaceae; genus Suillus; species Suillus ampliporus. The sequence goes on from JABCPV010000310.1 coordinate 29,310, forward strand.
GTCTATGGCATATAGCATTCGCATCGCCTGTACCGGTCGCAGTTCCTGAAGCTGTTGCCCTTGCTAACACGGAGCTCCTTGCTGTGAGTCTTCCTGGATTTAACATCCAATGATCAAGTCGCTCATGGCTTTCGTTGTAGCGCGAGGCTCTGCCACTTGCAGAAGCTTTTGTTGAACGGGAACCTACCCCTGAAGAGACGGAAGACGTCGAAGCCAGGATCTGCCGCTATGGCTGCCTGTGATAAAACCCCGTTCCCATTCACGCTTTTCGCGTTCATGATTTATCAACGCCCCACTGTCCTTTCTGCCGTCACTTTCGTCGTGCAGTCCAGCTCGATGCAGACCGCAAACTTATTGTCATACCCATTCGCAGTTTTTTTTCTTCCCCGATGACCATTCCGGACAATATTCTGGATACCATTTTCTTACGCACGTTACGAGTTTGATTTGTTAATTGGTGGAGTTCTGTAACTGTATTACTTGAGAGTCATAGATGATGTATCGTTATTAGCTTGTTTTCGTATGTTTTCTGATGCTATGCAATGTATACGTTGAACACAGAGCTGCAGTGTGAAGTATTTAAATACTGCTTACCATCATATTGAAGAAGGACTCCGCGACCGTCTTTCTTGAATATTCTGAATTTCTGGCTAGGAGGGTGGTTGCACGTGACGTGACATCCCGGTGTCGAAAACTTGAACTCCCCGCGATGATTCTTGTGCACTCCTTCGAACTGCTCGCTCATGATGGCGACTGCTGAAAGTCCAAGCAACGTTGGCAGGTTTGAAAATCCAACTATGATGAAAACAATTGCCTAGTCTCACCTTTTCCTAGACATCTTGATCTCTTGACCACTCTCCCAGACATTGTTCTGAGCCACATTCTCCGTCTCGTTTTTGACTCTACGAACCCATGCACTATTAACGCGCTCAGGATCAACCAGCGCGTTTTTTCATTGGCAAAAACGATTTTCCTCTCGACGATCATCTTGCACTCGGAACTTGATGTTTTGCACCTCATCCACCGTTGTATTTCTCCGAGTCAGTCAATTCTTACAGCTGCCGATAGAGAACGCATTAAGTGCATAGAAATCAATTTCTTGCCATCATCTCAGTGCCAGACCCTTCTGGCACCCAGCGAGCTCCGTGCTGCTACTGCTTTTCCAAACCTTCGCACTCTGAGGTTTCGCTTTAACGCTGGAGTTCCGCTGTCATCGAGTATGCCTACTCCAGAACTCCACCAGCAAATTGCCGCAGACACAGCCGCACACGCTCACTGGCTAAGGGTGGATTCGCCATTATTCGATCTCTTATCGAATGTCAAGCCGCAGCGTTTTGAATGGATTTCTGAAGATTCTTCTGGCCAATCTAAGTTAGCCTCATGCAGGGAAGGAACCGAAGCATCAATGGTTCAACCTATCCGTGTTCTTGCTTTCCGTGGTGCTTTCCGTGCTCTTATCAAGCGCTGGGACAGCCTTACGCACGTGTACCTGGATGGCGTCTGCCTACTTGCTAAACACTGCACATCGACCTTTCACCTTGCTCTCCTCGCAAAGCACATGCACATCAACGTGGACTCGTATGGCGATACCTTGTATCTATTTTCATCATCTCCCCACGTGCTCTTGGGATCTCGCAAGTGCGAGAGTCTGGTGGTCAGGCGTCTTGGAGCGAAGGAAGATCGGGCAACTATCTACAATGCCGTTCTTAGACCCGGAACGTTGCTTTCTTTCCGCGGCTTCTCATCCGCTCAGTGCGCATCATTCAAGCAGACGTTTCTTAGCACAGACGACCAGCGATCTTTTGGGCCGATTCCAGCCAGAACAAGTTTTCCGATCCGTCAGGGCCGGGGTCCGTGAGCTACGGGAGTTGAGCATTTCTCGGAAAACTACAGCCATGACAGGAAGTGTTATCCGCCCTTCAGCAGCCGTCCCGTCTCGCGACAAGGCTACTGGACCGCCTACATCACGCATTTCTCTGGAGTTGAAGTCGACAGAAGATTACATCGCCTTGTTTGTCAGCTGCTTCATTGCCGTCCTTATTTGCATTCCCATGAGCGTCTTGTTTTTGATCTCGTTACCTGCCATCAAGTATTTCAAATGCCGTCGCGCTGCCTCCGCCACTGCTACCAACGAGCCTACCTCTGCGCCTCCCGCACATAAGAGCAAATCCCGGTCTAGGGTAGTACGCCTACCGGTATCGCCTACTACGGCAATACACAAGTCATAACTATCCGACAGCATGTATGTTTTTTTTTTTTTTACATAGATCCCGAAGAACTTCCTTGCACAACTCTTATTTTTCTATATGGAATGGATTTGTACCTTTGACATGTTTTAAACTTATGTGACTCCGTTGGGGTATGAGCCGATCATCATGGTCCAATTCAAGCCATTGACTGGCGTCGAGCACCAAGACTTAGGCATGGCAAAACGACTCGATATGCAATGTAATGCTTTGTCCATAGAAACCTGACATGGGAAGCGTAGGTCACAGCAAATTGACAATCTGCAGTATTAACGTCATTATGAGCCAAGTGAGGGTAAGGTAACGAAATTCGCAGGATCAAAACGCAAAAAAAAAGGTTCAGTGCCTCTCCGTATGTCGGCATCGTAATATTTAAAGCAAACCGTATTTCACTGGCAACGCAGTGAGTTCCCAGGTCTCAGGGGTGAAGCTCACCGGTTCAAGTTTGTATCGTCACGGAGGTCTCAAGTTTGACCATGATAGTCTACCACGAAGGCGAGGACGTGGGCACTGAGATGACAATATCGATCAACCAACTCCGGGCTTAAAAATGAGACCCAAGTGCTTTCAGATCAGCAATAGCAAGCCAGAAGTATGTATGCGCATATACGAGGTGATATGTATTCGAGCGCTCCAGCAGTGAGAACCAATGATAAACATGTAATAAAGATTCGATGATTTCTGTAAGTCAGTTATGTAGTAGCGCTGGATGGAACTCTGCAACGTCCTTTGTAATCAAAGTTGTGCCCTGCCCCATACCAGGGACATCAGTCTCTACATTCTACAGCCTTGCACGAGGGATCAATTGACCCTCCGCAACCTCCGTCTTCGCGCGCTCGCGAAGTTCGCGACGAAGGATCTTTCCAGCAGCACTGTCAATATCGCCTCATCAGCCAGACAACAAGATAAGGAGGCAGCGGTATACCGGACCTTTTCGGCACCTTGTCGATGATGATAACCCCTCCTCTTAATCGCTTGTGCGGCGCGACGCGCCTTGAAACCCAGTCTTGAACGCCTAGTGCGAATGAAGGTGTTTCTTGAGAGGTAAGTGGGCGTGAGGGGACGATATATGCGCTATAGAGTGAGGGGCTGTTAGTTTGGTTCACGAGGAACCAGCGTTCATGGGCTCACCGAGGCAATTCCGTTGCTTCCTCCTTACTTTCAATTCCAATGACGGCCGCGTCTGCGACCTCAGGATGCTGTAACAGCACTGACTCCAGCTCGGCGGGAGGAACTGAAATATTGGTTTATCAGTTGGGCAATCGCACTGGATAATTTGAATGTACAGCCCACCTTGGAAGCCCTACATGACTAAATGAGAAATGTCAACAGGATACGTCACAGCAATGGACTCGCCTTATACTTGATCAACTCTTTTCTCCGATCCACAATTGTGAAGAACCCATCCTTGTCTCGCACGCCAATGTCACCGGTCTTGAACCACCCATCAGGCGTGATGGCTGCAGCGGTTGCAGTGGGATTGTTCAGGTATCCCTGATGTGAAAAGCGTAATCAGACTACGCTGAAGCATATTGTCATGCGAAATACCTTCATGATCGTAGGTCCTCTCACCCACAACTCACCCGCACCTGGGATATCCGTGTGCCCCTACCGAGTTCATCAATATGTTCACCTGGATGAACGCAGGGACTAGAGTTACTCACTTCACCTTCAGTATCGACAACCAGTCTGAGCTCCAAGTTTGGGAGCAGTATTCCCGCAGCTCCGACACGACTGCTGGCGTCGGGAATAGGTAGGAGGCATACCGTTGGTGAAGTTTCTGTAAGGCCATAACCTATGCAAAGATTAGAGACCAAGAAATAGATTGAAGTGACGAAAACACACCTTGTGGAATAGTCACATCTGCGCCAATATCTTTCATGCGCTTCATCACGGTCGAGACAAGCTCCGCGCCGAGGGGTGCGGCACCAGAGAAGAGAATCTTGAGGGATGTAAGGTCATGTTTGTGGATAGCTGGAGGAATGTTTGTGTTAGAACTGAGATAAATAATAGGGGTGAAAAAAGGTGAAACACAATGGACATGAAAAAGATTCATGAAGAGCGAACAATGGTACAAGACAGACGGATATATGCGCGTCATAACGAAAGTTGTAGGAAAATATGAGGAAGACCTGCCTGGGTGTCTCGCAAATACGACTAACATGGGAGGGACTACAAAGCTGACGGTTACGTGATACCTTGCGATCGCGGCACAGAAGCCATCGGGGTCAAATCCTGCCATGACAACCGCAGGTGCACCTAAGAATAACGGCATGTGTAGAAGCTTGACGCAACCATAAATGTGATAATATGGTAGAGACCCGAAAAGCACGTCCACACCGCCCTGATCAGGAATAGAGGGAGTAAGGCATGGCTTGGAAGTGGGCCAGACAGGCTTGATCATCTCGAGGACAGAGGTGAGATTGAAATGTGTAGTCTCGACACCCTTTGGTTGACCTGTTGTGCCAGAGGAGTAGCAGAGATATACAGTTTCGTTTGAGCGTTCGCCGTCGAAACTGGCTTCTTCTTTGAGCTCTCCGCGTTCAAGTAGTTGATTTATAGTCACAAGGTCTTTCAGCTCGGCATCTGGAACGGAGGCGTCTTCGGCACCCGTGATCCACTGAGCTCCAGACACGATGATGCGACTCCGTATTTCCTGTTCGGAACATCCAAGGGACCTTAGCATAGTTCGGGCTGCCCCAACCAGCGAAGGGTGGGCGAACACAAGATGGGCTCCTGCATCAATGTATTGATACTTGAGTTCATTTGGCGTGTATGCACTGTTTGCAAGCGTTGCACAGAAGCCAGCGGCCACTGCACCAAACATCATGACAGGCCATGTGATCGAATTTGGAGAAAAAATGAGTATTGTCTTGGTGCGGCTCTCTAGCGGCAAAGGAAGATTGTGGAGAGAGAATGCTAACTGGAGAGCATAAGACCGAAGTTTTCCGCGAGAAATAGTTACACCAGAAGATGCGTCGATGAATGCGGGGGATGACGCAGGGAAGGCACCGACTGTGCCTGGGGAAGACGGAGAGACACCAAGAAGATGAGTGAAAATAGAACGACGACAAAGAGGGACCGACGGGTAAGACGACGTGTAAATGATGTCCGTCATCGTGTCGCTCGTTGTGCTCAGTGGGAGGGAACTAGAATGCTGTAACGGGTCAAGCTAGTCAAGCTCCGTAAATAAAGTACCCTCTCGCATCCCATTTTGGACAACGATCATCTACGGCTTTTACGATACCCGTCAAACTTCAAATGCCATCCCCGTGGCCGTGGGGAGCCGTCACGCAAGCGCTGGCAAGCGTGAGGAGAGGCCATGATAGGCTCAGCGCCGCCACCTTTTTATCGGTCACTTTGAACCACCGACGAATTGACACATATCGTGCTTTTAGACTCCTACCTGGACCTATAGAAGAAGTCAATCGTTCCTTTTAAGAAAAGGACAAACCCATAATCAACCAGACTGTGGGTCATCATATCTGTCGGTCTACGTTGAGCACGACTAGTGACAAGCGTTGATTAATTTTTAGATTCTAGAAGGACCGACCGTCGCCTTCCTTTACCACCATAAGTCTCGTAATGATTGTCATTGATCGACACTATGTGTGTACTAGTAGCACGGGTCACCCGTCGGTTACTGCATGCTTCGAAGAGGAATCAAAACGCTCTAAGGACTTGGCTCAAGGATGCCACATCGGGTGCGCACAGCATGCTGCGAGTACCCTGGAACTTCCAACTCGGAGCTTCATTCGGTTCCGATATGGGGTAAGATTCAAGTCCGAGCAACCGCAACGCCCAAACCCCCCAACACCATCGCTTAGAGAATAAGGAATCAATATTTCAATATCTACAATCTAAGTGCTTCGTGCTGGCGCTTATACAGTCATTTCTCGTGCATCCTAATGACATCAATTGATCAAAAGTGACTCTACAAACTTCAAGCAAAGTGTATAAAAACATGATAGCTAGTGTAAGTGACCTCAGGTGTTGACAATGTGCGAAACGCAACGAGCGCCGCGTGAGGGCACGCAAGGACATATATACATACAACTGAAAAGATTCAACGTGACGCGGGTGTGCCGATAATGGCGGGAAATCCATAGTTTTACGATCAATTGAAGACAGACAAATAACAAGAAAATTTACCTGGTTTTTGTCTTCTCTTCTAGCGAGTGAATAAGGTGTCTGGTAAATAGATGAAGGTAGCCACACGAGGGCAGCAGAAAGCAGGGGTAGCATGGCGTGGAAGACGAGCACGGAGTGCAGCACAGCGACGGATTAATATGCTATTTCTTGCATTATGTCACTGCAGGAGGTTTCTGAGGTCTCACCATTACGTTCTTACGGAATACTGAAGCACTTAGCCGAAAAACCCCCGAGTTGGAACAGGTAAGTAACAGCATCACCGGCATGCTGCTCTGTAGGGTGCCTAGATCACCTCAATGATTTTATTTGCGTTGCTACCTTGCACGAGGGCGTCCGATCGATACCCAATATACCGCCCAGACAGTACATATACGGCAGGATTCTTCAAAAGAACAAATCAGCAAGTCTGATGAAATTGTCGCGATGCCGCCCATATGTGCATTGAGTGAATTGAATAGACCCGACACCAATATCATATACATGCACTATCTCATTAATCTTTCCACAAAAGTGACTATCACAATTTGCTCTGCATCTCGGGGACCAGATCCTTTCCTTTGCCATCGCGAAGGAAGTCCCTCAAGTTAGTTAGTGCACGAACCTCCATATGACGTTGGGAATCCTGGTTCTCCGTCCCCATGTGGGGTAAGAGGCAGTTTTGCGGGAATTCGAGCAAACGCGGATTCACGAACGGCTCGTTTGGGTACACGTCTATGCCGACGGACGAGAGCTGTTCCGGTCGTAAATATTTTTTAAAAAGTCTCAAAGAGGAAAATGAAATTCCGACGCACATGGCCATCTTCGAGAGCACGGATCATTGCTTCTTCGTCAACGACCTTTCCACGCGCGGTATTAACTATGATGCTGCCCTTCTTCATCGCCCGGATCTCCTTCTCGCCTATAAGATGAACTGTTTCCTCACGCAAAGGGACATGCAAGCTCAGAACATCGCTTTCTCGGCAGAGCCCTTCCACGCTGTCAATGTACTCGCACCACTCCGGTGCGTCGGCAACCTTGTTCCTCGAGTGATAGACAACACGCATGGGGAATGCGTGGACTAAATGAGCAAGCCGAAGGCCAATGCCGCCGAGGCCCAAGATGCCCAGCGTACGTCCCGTGACGTCATGGGCCCGCCCAGAATCGAGGATCGTTTTCCACGTCCCTTTCCGAAGGGATTGTTCGGCCCAAGCATACTCTCTGAGGCAAGAAATGACCAGGTACAGTGCCGTGGTGGCAGTCGCGTCATCGACAGCACCAGGAGTATTGGACACGCTGATGCCTAAATGAGATGTAAGCGCACGAAGCGTGACCGGTGACAGATTTTGACAGATGCCAAAGGATACAAATATAGTGCACTTACCTTTTTCTGCGCATCGAGAGACATCGATTTGATCGTACCCTGCACCATTATGTGCGATCCACTTGACGGTGCCTGTTTCAGCCAGAGCATCGATGATCTCTTTGTCAAAAACGCCAATATGATCTGCGGAGGTGTTGTGCCGGTAGATGCCCACGATCCCGTCATATTTTCCTCCAGGTTTCAGTCCTGCGAGGAAATCTGCACGATTCGGAGAATCCATGCACTGGAACGTGTGTGAGATGTAAATAGCTCTAGGTCTAGGAAGTATACGTACGACCACATCTGCAAGCCCATCAAAAAGCTGTTTAGCTTCTTCGTGAGCCCAAACAAGGTTTCCTACATTCAAATCCGTAAGTATATAAAAATACGGCCGCGATGAGTCAGGACTCACCACAGATCATTACTATGCGGTGTTGGGGAGACGACATCGTGGGGAAGAGGATGCGAAAGGGAGCCTACCAGGGAATAACGGGCGTCCTTGTTTGAGGATAGACTTGAACTCAAACCTCTCATTATAACGAAAATGATTGGTGTCAAGTGATCAGTGATCATGATGAGGAGGTCACCCGGAGCTGCGGACCGGATGCCCGTTAGTGGTCTTATCTTGATGTCATCCCCTTATCATCCCATGTTCCAATCACAGATCAAATATTGGCAGCTGCGCCATAGAGCCGGTAGCTAAGGAAGTTCGTATGTGAAATACGAGAATTCGAGTATCACTTCAGCTCAGGGACAAGGTCTCGTCCCGTGCCACTCGTCAAGAAGTCCCTAAGATTTGTCAACGCACGAACCTCCATCTTCTTCTCAGTATCTCTCGTGCGGGTGCCTACATGCGGCAGTAAGGTGTTCTGAGGAAAATCAAACAGCCTTGGGTTTACATTCGGCTCATCGTAGAACACGTCCAACCCGACAGACGAAAGCTAGAAAAAAAATCAGCACACCCGGTAAAATAATAACCAGAATAGTTCATACGTGGCCATTATCTAGTGCTCGTAAGAGCGCCTCTTCATCAACTACCTTTCCCCGTGCCGTGTTGACCAAGATGCTACCGCGCTTCATAGCACGAATCTGCTTCTCACCAACGAGGTTGACTGTGTCTGCCCGGAGAGGAACGTGCACGCTCAGCACATCCACTCGTGCGCAAAGCTCGTCCATACTGTCAACATACTCGCACCACTCTGGGGCCTCTGGGTTCCTGGACCGCGAATAATACAGTACTCGCATGGGGAATGCATGGGCGAGGTATGCGAGGCGAAGTCCAATTCCCCCGAGTCCAAGAATACCGATGGTGTAGCCCGTAAGGTCATGAGTTGCACCAGAAGATATCGGGTATTTCCAATCCCCAGCCCGCAGACATCGCTGGGCGAAGGAGAAATGCCGCATGCATGAGATCACCAGATAGAATGCTGTTGTCGCTGTCGCATCGTCCACTGCACCAGGCGTGTTTGACACACAGATTCCTGAGAGATAACAAGTTGAGTAGAATTACGAGTAAGCCTGAGGTGCGACGTTTACCTTTGGCCTTGCAGGCTCTTACATCAACGAGATCATAACCAGCTCCGTTGTGTGCAATCCACTTGACGCTGGACGGGAATTGCTCAATGAGATCCGCGTCATATATCCCAATTCGCGCAGCGGATATGTTGCGCCTGTATATACCGACTGTGCCTTCATATGGACCACCTGGTGCGAACCGCGCCAAAAATTCTGCACGGTTGGGTGCATCATCTACCTGTCAGATACTGAATTGTCCACGATGAAAATCTCTCGAAGTTCAGTATCGCCTCTTACAATTACTTCGGCGAGGTCCTTGAACAATTGGTCGACTTCCTCGTGTGTCCACCTCGGGCTACCTGGTAGACCGCAGGTACTTAGTAACACAGCAACCTGCTCAAGGTGGGATTATCGTACCGCATATCATGATTCGTGGTAGCTTCACCATCGCTGCAAACAATGCAGGAATATTCTGTGAACAACTGTATTTTAGCCATCGATAAAGATATCCAGGTGGTCTGGTGACCAGGCATTCTCAAATTAGTTCATACTGTTCGGCCCCCAAGAAAAGTCTAGCGCGCCGTGACGGAAATGAAGTAAAGTTATATTTGTAAGAGCACTGATACACGATGCACGGAAGAGGATATGAAGAGAACGATACAGGCAAATGGTGAACCGTAAACGGAGTCGACTGGCTACAAATATTAGTACAGTACTTAAGTAAGAGGCGGTAGAATATGGAGACAACATACTAGGCTGAAAAACTCGTCAAAAACAAATCTCAATCACGGCCTTGAAATCTACTCACTGGCTGCCCGAGACACCTCCGCTTCGAAAACTTTCATCTCAAACGCCTTCTTGAAAGGCTCAAATAATTTACCCGGAACGGCGAACACAACTTCTTCGAACGAGTCTTTGAACGCCGCACGCGGGACAGTCGTTTTGCCATCTTCACGCTTCTCTTCGCCTTCCCCACACACGAGGAGCCCTGCCCAGATCTCCGCGACCATTTCAACTTTGTTCTCGCTGGAACCACACCCGAATGCACCAAGGACGAGAGCCCGGTCACCACGTGCCTCAAAGATGCGAAGTGCCCTTGCCATGCGGTCCCGCATCTTGTCACGTATGCCGTCCTCAAAGATGTGAGCGTCCGATGGAGTGATGCTGTAGTTCTGGCGTATTGCGGCTGCATTAACAGGCACAGCCGAGATAACATTAACAAGATAAGGGGGTATAGAGTCATTTGAGGACGCAGTCGTGAGCGGAGATGTGTCATCGCTATCATCTTGGCGAAAGGCGACAACACCTGGGCTGTATACCATGGAGTGATCATAAATACCAGCCCCGTCGACGCTAAGGAATTTCCTGTGGGTCATGTAGAATGCCTTCGCTGAGTCGGCCTGGAGACTAGCTACAAGTGATGAAGACCTAGCGAGGCCCTCCTCTTGCTCATTGCCGCCATGTAGATAGCCTCCGCCGGGACGTTTGGGAGATGCAAAGGAAAGGACTCCAATTGATGTAATAGAGAGCGTGTAAGGCGAACTACGAGTAAGGTCTGGTCTTCGCTCGTGCAGTTGCCGAGCAGCCGTAAGCGTAGGGCTGGCAACAAATGAAATGCTAGTTGGGTTGGTTCGGATAGGAGGGACTGTAGGAGGTTTGCGCCAGTCAGCCAAAGATGGCAAGCAATGAGGGAAGAACGTTGTTCCCTGCTTGCTTAAAATGATTTGTGATGATATGTCATGTATGATATGCGTCGTGGTCGTGGCGTGCTGTCCTTGAGAATGAGAAGGGTTCATTTGTGACGAGGCGTGATCAGGACAAGGAACAGGTGGTGTAATATGGGTAGAGGGGATGATACATGAGACAGAAGTGGAAGAAAGTTTCTCTTCGACGTACTTGCCATCCCCAAGAACAATTCGCTGTGTTTCGCGAGCAGCTTGAGCCCAGCGTTCTCGCCTTGCCTTTTGGACCACGAAAGCAAGCCGCCTGCGCTCCCGCTTGAAATGTTCTTGCTTCAAGTGCCGGCGTTTGGATCCCAAAGATGGGCCTGCGGATTGCTTAATGGCGGTAACAGAACGCATCGGGGTGCTTGATCGCATCTTCGATGCTGCCAGCTTGCGATTAGCCTGACGAGCCATGGATTTGCGAATAGGTTTCTTGGTGCTGTTGGTCTGTCGTACTTAATGGTTGTAGAAAGAAAGCTCCAACTTGTCAAGTCGCTTGTCATAACCTAATGTTTGTACCTGTTTATTTATCTTGTTCCTTCGCCTTTGTGCTTTGGTAGACAATCGCAGCTGGCTCTCTGTGCCCAATGTCCATGGCTGTCCATGGTGGTCGTACTCAAGGATTCTAGCCTTATCACCAGCAGCTTCCCAGTTTTCAAGCCCACCCAGCCAAGTTGGGTCATAGGTCTCCACAATCAGTGAGACTTATGAATCAACTTACTAAGTAACTGAAAATAAGTTACTCATGCTTTTATTTCATGCCCTCCTCTCATGTGAATGTATTTTTTTTTTGGCACACTGCTCCCTTGAAGGATCACGGTGTATCATGTTCTAGAAGACGAAGCGTGGCCCTTGAGAAGTTTCGCATATGGGCCATTGGGTTCTTAATTATCATTGATGAAAACCGATACAGCCGAGGCATCGATATCTTATCGAAGGGGTCAGCTTGACCAAGCCACAGTACTTGTGCGGGTCCCGAACACCACGTTCTTTCTATTCCGCCGTCTTGATTGAATGACACTCGTCGCTCCCGTGATACCCAACAATGTGTGGCTTCTGGGACCCTCCCGATCAGCTTCATAAACATAGAGCAACTTACGGCTACGTGAATCGAGAAGGTGACACGCTGCACAGATACGACGGTAAGAGTGGAGTTGATTGCTTCCTTCGATCCTCACTTCATCGTTCATGAAGAGGGGCGTGGCTACCATGGTTGCCATTCTCAAGCCACAATCGTGTCTTCTCCTCGGCTCGATCTCAACTTCTTTTCATAGCCTGCCAGTGCTATAACAATCTGGGCTCCCTCCTGAATCAATCCTGACATCTTTTCATACCCTGCCTTCATTCTATCGATTTAGGTTCCCTTTCTCTGCATCGTTTTACGGAGCATATCGCCGTGAGACGCCAACAACGGGGCCCCTGGATCTTCTGACCTGCCTGGACACAACTCAGGTACGAAGATGCCCGTGGCTCAAGACTTCTGAAGAGAATTACACAGGCAGTTCGCGTACAACGTATCGCAACAAGTCATCTGATCCCCAGCTTACGACATTTAATTTGTTGCGGTTCCGTTCAAGCCGTCATGCGAGGTCATATCTTATTCAAATTTGTGGGGTAACAACAAATTACGGATCATTATAGCATGTGGATGTGCATGCGTTGGCGATCACGTTCTCTACCTCTTTTGTTCGTACGGGCCTCCGTTCCAGCATTCTGCAAGAATAGGAAACGAGTTCCAGCTGATATGGCGTGTAATTCGATATGTTGCATCCATTTGCTGAAGTTCACTCTGCCGGCGGCGGCGACGCCGCCGAATTTAACAAAGTTCCCACGTCGGTTGAACAGTTGATGTCAAGTTGATGTGAATAAGTAATCATCTGCCACTGCCAGTGGAATAGACGCCTCGGCTATTCGTTATGGCTGGTCTCATGACATGTGCTATCGACACCATACTACTAGGGGTCCGTTGTGTGGATTGTCTTTATCCTATTACCCATGTCCAACTGCGTAGAGGAGAAAAAAAGAGACTCATACAACGAGGATGTCGACGTTGTCGCCACAGAAGATGATGAACACATCCTGCACCCTGAGATACGCCAGGCTGCTGAAAGGAGGCTTGTGCGGAAACTCGATTTCCGCTTGCTGCCGACAATCGTGATTATCTTCATTATGAATTACATCGATGTGAGTGCGATTGTTTGTTTACTGTGGAAGACACTAACTGACAGTTTGAATAGCGTGTCGCAATAACGTCTGCTAGACTGAAGGGTCTAGAGACGGACCTTGGATTGACTGGTCTGTATGGCGTTTTTCGGCTAATCTACATTTAATTCTTTTTCCCTCAGACATCCAATATGACACGGTCGTCGCGATCTTATATGTATCTTATTGCCCAGCACAGGTACGTGTACAAGTGAAATTGAATGTCTGGAAAGCTCAAGTTCATATTCTCTAGATCCCGTCTAACATGGTAAGCCTGTAATTTTAGAGCATCCGGCACTCAATTGATGCCCACGATCTCAATAAGCTTCTCAACTATGTAACAAGGTTCGTATTCTTGAATCGTCGTGCTCATTTCCTAATTGAGACATAACAGGCCGACCTTCTACATTGGTACTTGTGTAGTGCTATGGGGACTAACAAGTGCTCTGACTGGGGTCAGTGGTCCATAGCCCATGCATCTTTGACAGACCTCAATTATCTCTGTAGGTGACGCACAACTTTGCCGGCATCATTGCCTGCCGGTTATTCATTGGTATACCAGAGGTATGTAACTTTCAAGGATACTTCTCTGGCGTAGCTCGATGTCAGGCTCGATTAGGCGGCTTTCTATCCGGGTGCTATGTATCTACTTTCTCGATGGTACACCCGAAAGGTAAATAAACCATTTGGTCATATGCACCAGTTGTCAATTTGATGCGTT
>JABCPV010000311.1:0-42329 GCA_016584345.1 Suillus ampliporus
GTAAACAAGTATCAACAACGCGGTCGACGGTACACTGTCCCCAGCACCTACAGAGCTCCGATCTCCCGGAAAATCGCATAAGATCATACATAAATTAACGAGTACGATTTCACCACCGTCAATAACTAGCAAGTACTAGCAGAATCACGAGCGGGATTCTACCCACTCTGCGGCGACGTTATTGTGTTGGGTGACTCCGACCTAATTTCAATAGTGGAGTCTGAACACCACTAGACACCACCATACTGCTCTTGTACTTGCAACTCGACTTATCTTAATGGATGTTCCTTAAGACGCGAATTTGACACATATACTCCCTGATATGCGTTCACTTCATGTCTTCAGGAACAATGATGTATCATGACATATTGTCCCTACATCGCTTCTTCCTATGAACATGTCTCCCTTTTTTGATGCGTGAACCTCAGGCCTTGAGAGGACTCCTCGACAACACATACGCGTACCAAGCTTGACTTGAGGTGTATGCATATGGCACATGGACAACAGTAGCGGAATTGAGGAGGTCCTAGTCTTTACCATTCCTCGCAGTGAGCGAAATCAATGCCACTGGCCTTTGCTCACAATGTGCTTATTCTAGCAATTTATTTATGGATATGTCAGATACAACGGGATTTTGAGCATACAGATGTATCGACAGACTTTCCATCAGAGTTGTGATTCTACGCTGATCGAGGCTGAGCTCTGATTGTTATGAACAGCTTGTTGAAGGCACACGGTCAAGCTCAGACAACCTTGCCTCTCTACGTACACCCCTACATCATGTTCGACTCACCATTCCCGCTATCGTGTCACTCGCAAAAGTTCCAATAGCAAGTTAGGATAAATCGTCGATTGTTTCTTCTGCTTCTCAACTCCTGAAACGACAGCACTCGGATCGTGAGTGGAGGCAAGGTGAGAAGTGGATCGTGATGTGATGGCAGCTATACAGGGTGTAATTATAATGATTTAGTCGTAGCCTGCAGACCTAAACATACGAACAGCTATACACCACAATATATACTACGCTATTCAGTGTACGGACTCTGAAATGAAAACATGATTGATCGTGAAGTTGCAAAGCACTTGGACTCCATAAACCATAAGCAAACGAATCATGATTTGCCTTCCGGTGCAGTTCGAGCACCAAGAAACTTGCTTGCGATACCTTCTAGGTGCATCGTTCCGGCTTGCCACTTGGTGCAAATGTGGGTGGACAGCTAGTGCCAGTAGTGATGCAGCCCAGTAATTTGTCCAGACCTGTAATACATATTTCTCTGCGGAACACCACATAACTTAAATAAGTACCACGACCAAACTTGGAACATGAAACAGATTCCCTCGCTCCCTGCAGCATACCCAACGCGTGTCAATAATATCGAGCACCTCCCTCCCTACACACTGCTGCTAGTCGACACATGCACGCGCTCCTCGAAAGCAATCGAAGTCATGGCGGTTGCTGTATCCGAGTCGGCCACGAGCTTGGCGTGATATTCTCGAACGCCAAGGATCAGGCGTGGTCCTAGCACAAACATCTGCACGACTAGGAAAATTTGATTAAACCCATTATAAATCTGAACTTCCAGGGAAAATAGGTTCTAGGAAAACGATGAACCGGGATCGCATGCAGAGGTCAGCGAGAGATTGGCATACCGCTAAGACCGGTGAAACAAAACCACCGAGGCTGAAGCAAGAAACACAAACAAAGCTAGCAGGCGCGGAACTTCAGCAGAAAGGGAGAACCACATTCACATTATGAGCTCACCTCGCAAAGTAAGTCATGTGAGATCTCATTAACACCGTGAAACAGTCCCCGATAATCCCTCCTGCTGAGTGTCGTCGCAATTCACGGAAGTGTTTCACAGCAACCCAACCTGCGAGACACAGTGCGAGGACCTCCCATATGGTGCCGAGTATCCAAGTGATGGTGCCCATACGGAACCCATCTCCCTCATAGGTGATATTACACTGATAGGTGCCGGAGAGAATGAGCTCCTCTGATATTCGTCAATGAGCCTCATGGCTTTAAGTGTTTCATCCATAATTAAGCTTACCCCCTGAAAAACCCCTCATTGATATACCGTTGATCACTACAGAGGCGATGGTGAAAGCCAGGAAGACGACAACGAGAAGTATCAGGATCTTTCTGGATCGCTGATACATGGCATGTAACCGAGTGATGATGATGACTTGCATGATGTTTTAGTCGAGTTAATATAACTGAGGTATTGCAGCTATGTAGCTCACCGCCCAGTATCGCATTTACGATAATACTCACCCAATCTTGGGCAATAAATATTATGTAGCCTGAGAAATGCAGTGAGTGATCAGGCTCGGAGGACCTCACACTCGAAACAAACTTACACCTGAGGACATTATATTGAACCAACAAGCTAGTCGAGAATCTCACTCACCCCTATATGGGAGTGAAGTCAATTGGATGGAAATGGCGAGCGTCGGTGCAGAATACTCACTGAATCGGTCAGCGGTATTGTCGGTACTTCCCCTGCATACCACTGGTCAGAAGAAACAGACACGGTGAATGTCAGGAGACATACACAGAATGGTGAGGCTGATTGTTAGAGATGGCTGATTAGCACAACACCAATTGCTTGGACTTCCAAACATACACGGAGATATTATTCCAAGATAGCGCACCTAGAATATTTTCAAGTCAGTACAACTTACCGACCCGCTTATAACACGAGCTACATACACTCAGATAAAGAACGGTCATCAGGGACCAGCGTTGCCTCTGCCGTGAATTAACTATTTTTCACGTTGTTCTTATGACGTGGGACTCTGCTCACCCAGATCAGTTCCACCTATAAAACCATTCTTAGCAAGATGACGATGCGGTGATGGCATCAACCTACCTCTTGCCCGAGTGTTAAAACTGGAAATATCATAAGGAAATCAGCGACTCATTGATACTGTCTTGCTCACCCCAATCGTAGATCACCCCAGCTAAGGCGACAACTGTGACACCGCAGCCAGGGTTAGATCGACACGTCCCGGTCATCATCCGATAGGTTCCACGAACCTAGAAAATAGCTGCCAACACGAGCTGCATTGATTAACGGCCACCAACTGGG
Source organism: Suillus ampliporus (assembly GCA_016584345.1). NCBI lineage: Eukaryota > Fungi > Basidiomycota > Agaricomycetes > Boletales > Suillaceae > Suillus > Suillus ampliporus. Next base: position 3,093 of record JABCPV010000311.1, read on the forward strand.
ATCATTTGAGACCACGGTCATACTACTGGAGGATAGATGTGAGGGAGCGGTGAACTTGGTGGACATATGATGAGGGCATTCATGGTAGATATACCACCATGCGGCGTCTTTGTGACCGAAATGAGCATCATAGGGATGATACCTGTCCCTGCCTTGATTGACCGAAGTAAGTATGTTCGCATGAAGTGAAGTAGAAAGGGGAAGTCAACCCAGTGTGCATCAGTTGAATCAAAGTAGATGTTGGTCATGGACCTGCACAGTGGTCGAATGCGTGGAATGTTTGAACACCGCAAAAGATCGGAGAACTGTGTGTGATATCTGCAATTTGCGTTCGATGCGGTTCTCCAGATATTTTTGCTACACTTGCATCAACTAAGAAGTTCAAGGCCTAGGTTGATGTGATCTTTGAAAAAGAATGCCGTCTCAATGATTCTCATGTTGATGAGCAATGGCATTCTCCGCCTCGCTGACTTGGGCGCAGGAGCGCAGAAGGTCATTCAATAAGGTCTCATTCTGTCCACACGGCGCCAGAAAATTCAGACATGAAACATAGGGGAGGTAGACGACTCAACTGTCCCGCCCCGGCTGCCAAGCACACCTCTCAATACCTCTCATCTCCATCCTCGTCGTCAGCATCCGTTGCCTTGTGCGCCTTCTCAGTCTCCATCTCATCGCTGACTCTGATCATCAAGAAGCCATATCATAAAGATGCTAAAAGATGGTAAACATAGAACCTAATGCAAAATGTACTGCACTCAATTTGTATATACTTGCTGCGATGCATCATCCCTAGGGTGATAATCCGTGATTGATATCTGGTGAATATATGATGCCCGTGCATAGATTGAGAACGGAAATGAGAAGGCACTGGGGAACAAAGAAGACTCAAATCATCACGCCCAGTGCAGGGTTTCATGGCCGAGTAGAAAGTACGACTTAGTGTAGAAGCTAATTTCAATGATTTCATAAAGCTTGGCCATCGAGTTATCATTATCACCGCTCATAACTTCAAGATAAGTATTGCCTAAACTCGTCTTCTGTGCTGCGGTCAAACAACACGGCCACGGCCACGCTCGCGTCCACCAACAAAGACAAGGTTTCCAGAGTGAACCTGCGTGTTTCGATGAGTGGAAGCGCAAGCATTAGGATTTGCACTGCAAACAAAGTCGCGTGAGATAGCTTGACATACATGATGCAAACGCCATTGACCAAATCTGTTCTCTGAGCTGTTCGAGCTTGATCATCAGCTACGTCAGCGGATATACGAGGTTTGCAACATGTGTTTGCAGCCGCCATATTCTCGCACTAGTAGTTGTGAGTCTTGTGACTGTCCATAATGTGAAGATCGGCCAGACGATTTAAAAAAAAATCAATGTCACAGACCTCACGATCCTTCTCCAATTCTTCCGCACATAGTACATCGCAAACAGGGCCGTCTCATCCGAAGCCTTTTGGTCTGCATGGTTCGCAATCTCGAAGAGCCAATCCAAGAATGGAGATGCTGTGTATGGACATGTCAGTTAGTCGTATTGCCGCGGGTGATAGTATTGAATAAGAGGAATCTGACAGCTGCGTTGGTCACTTGGATACTTGAGCAGCGTGATTGAAGATTGGGGTGGGGTCTGTTGGGAGTACAGGTAAGAAGTAAGCGAGGTAAGGGCACGCCTGATGCACGATGCATCAGAGGTTTGCACGACAAGAATGACAGCGTCGCAGCAAGACAATAAGTTGATTTCATCGAGTCAATGCGTTTGGTCATGGAGGTGCGACTGATTCTTCCTTCGATTAGTCTGGAGCTAGGGGAGACCAATTCGTCTCTTGTTTTGCATCATGACTTGTCGTAGGCTTCGATCCTTGTTTCGCACTTTCGATATCAGTGGGAGGCGGGAGTCTGACGTAGCTTTTCACTTCGTTGCCGATGTCACACTGTTTTTGTTGTCGTACCGCTCAGTCTTCTTCATTGCCACTGTCTTCAATTTTCTGTTCATTGTCGCATCCCTGCACTCTTTCTTCAAACTCCGACGTCACCTTCAGCCTGAATTCACAACTTTGACTTACTCCTACTTCATGACGTGCTGTTCTGTGCAGGCTACGAATTGTCTGTCTTTCATTTCGATCCTACATGTCGATTCCTTGCCAATCATGTTACCCTTGGAGCTATTTCTCTTTCCTTCCCGTACTAACTGCCTTGTCGCTACAGTGGAATTGTCAGCTTATCTCAGTCATTGAGTGGTGTCGCTGCATCCGGGTAACTTTGGAGGTTTTTCCACCTGCTCTCCCTCGCCACTAGTGTCAGATACATCGAGTTATTACATGCGTCAATCACTGCGGAAACGACTTTTTAGTCGGACCCTAACCAGAACGAGATTGTGTCGGGATGCCGAGGTAAAACGTACCTTGTTCCCTAACTAGACACAAACACGACTTGAAGAAATTTGAGGATGTTTCTCAGAGGTATAACAACAGCCCTAAACAGACTCTTTCCGCCTCACACCAACAGAACTAAACTGATGCTCGTTTACTTCCGCACACAACCACTATTCTGCCACTAAACAGGTCCGTTTATTCGATATTCTGACATCCGTTTATGGTGTACATGAAATAAGGTAAATTTTCGAAATTTCTTCAAGTTCTCGCTATCTACTAATCTCGCGCTATGGCAGACTGCGACACGATCAAGCTCGAGCTTCCCGCTCAACTCAAATCTTTCAATTTCACTTTCGAGTGCAGAAGACCGGGCCCTGTGGTAAGTTCTCCCCTTGATTGTACAACCAAACAACTGTTAATCGATTTTATATGTAGACCGTCGAAATATCATTACAAAGGCCTCTCAAGTGGCCGCGCTCACAGCATAGTACTGTGGATGGTCCTGATTCCAGTGAGACGGGAACTCAGAAGCCCCCAATGCTTGCCTGCTGGATAGGTGCCCAGACAGAGGTATTTTTTTCGATGTATTTACTATTTGGTACTCAACGGACTCAAGCAGCTTCGATCATTTCTCTCAGCAGTCGTCAAGGCAAACACTCATGAAGTCGACGAGAGCATCACAGAACCAGAGTCCGACTTACCAGATGTTAAAACATCAATATCGTGAGTTGTTTCTCGATGCTCGTTTATATTCGTTCGTGTTGCTGAATGACACCTATATATGCTAGACACCAACTGCTGTGGTGGACGAGAGTGTAACACTCCCCATAGTGTTCAACTACCTGTGCAGAAATGACTCATGCCTCGGGCCTCAGACTTCCTCTATGGCGTTCTTTTTAGACTTCAATCTCTCTCTCTCTCTTTTGGAGTTCGTCGACATCTTGCATTTTTGTCGTCCTCTCGACCTTCCACAGTTTTCTGTTCGCTTTCCAACTGTGTCCAAGGCTTGTACTCTTGTCCTTTACCAGTTTGGCAACCATCTTCTGCTTTATGGTTCATCCTTTATTATCCACCTGACTGGCTTGTTGGAATCACGATATGAGAACCGGACAAGTAGCAAACGTGATTTGTACAGAGTTTTCCATATTCCGAAAGCTGACGTCTAGCTAGAGACAGATGAACCCACGGGATGTCCCACCGGGCTTCTGAAGTTGGGCAATGTCGGCTTGCGTATGCACTACTACACTGTATGATAAGATGATGCAAATGATGTAGGGTATAATGTGTGAACAGATTCTAAGCGCGACCAGAAACAACACCCTAGATTCTAATCAATATCAAATGCAGATGGGGGGGAAAGTGACTGTCCCAGAAGAACTAAATCCAGCGGCACCAAAAAACTCGCCAACGCCCAACCAACCTCTCCCGTCCCTCCATCAGCAACCTTCACCAACAACAGATGATCTTCCTTATCATCCTCATACAGCGGTAAATCCGGATGCGCGCTGGGATGTCCATACTCCTTAAGCACATCAAATGTGTCTCCAGATCGCAACTCAAAGGACGGTAGACCTCGATGTGACACTCCCGCAGGTGGTATACAGATGTGTATCGCAGCACATTGGTAGAGTGCACGCAGCCCTTGCAAGTCGGTGGTGCATCAAGGGGGTGTTTGTAATGAATGAGTTCGGGTTGGCGTAGTCGGTATGGGGTATTTAGGCAGCGCGCTATCTGTGGTATGATGGCTTGGCGCCAGCATACTCGGAGCTCCAAGACTCTTGACGGAACTCGACCGCCTTCGATGTGACTGTCGGAATGCATCTGTGATATTACTTACTCTTTAAATTCGGTCGTCTCTGCGAGCCATGCCCACAGTCTCTGTCTATTTCTTCCTGCTCTTTGTTGAACGTGCTGAATGACGACGGGCTTGGTGGGGGATCTGTTCCGAAGGGTATGCTGCTGCTGATAGGCCCAGGTAGACTATTCATTCGTGTAGGCTTGAGCTGCGGTGGAGTGACGCCATCGCGAGACTGTGGTGGCAGTTCTAGAGAAGAAGGTACAGGTGGCACATTCTCAATCCCCCTCCCAGGACGAGGACCAGGGCTATTCCTATACGGCTTGCCCGACTTCCCAGATTTACCGGAACGCAGAGACTCGTCGGAAGGTTTGCGGAGAATTGGACCGACGGGGATATTGTTCATACGCCCACTGTGCCGTCGACCAGAAATATCGTAAGAGTCGGCGTGTGAATGTGACGGGCGAGATGCTGGGTTATGAGGAAGAAGATGATTGTGAGTTGCGGTAGTCGTAGGGACTCTGGTAACTGCGAGGGTCATGCAATCGGGGGGCTGTGTCGTATGATCCCGAACCAGATGAATGAGGCGCATCAAACTCCCTCTCCCGCCCCAGACTTCGTTTCATCCCTCCTAGGCCGGCCCTCAAATGAATGCCTGGCGTATCGGGCATTGTACGACCCCTGATGCTGATGCTGCCTCGGACGCGTTGGCGATACATCAGCTTTCGGCAAGTGATGGGTTATGCATGCGTTTCCGCGGCGAGAGACATCGCCAAAAGCAGCGAGGGTGTGCTCGTCTTCAGAGTCTGTGGCACTGGTGGTGGCATCGGACTCGACGCCAACGCCTGCAAAGGACGAGAGGCCAGGATGGAACTGGAGGCTCACGCGTAAAGGTGCATTGGATTCAGACTAGATGGGTTGTCAGTGGAGAAGAGTACTAACAGCATAAGGAATGCTCACCATTGATTTGCAGACAGCTTAGCAGTTGGGAGGCTGATCTGCGACGATGGCATCCTGGATTCATAAATAGGATGATCAGTAGATTAGCCAATCGCTTGTTCACGGCAAAGCAAAGGCGCGACGACACAAAACAAGAACGCATAAACAAACAACAACAACAACAACAACAACAACAACGCGATGTGCTCTCGGCTACTCTATCGCGGTTCACTGTCCCTGCCAGATTCGTACCTCCTCCTCGATGGCCTCACCTTCTCCGGAAACCGGCTCGCAAACAAGGATCTCCTGCACAATCCCCTTGCACTCGCGCTCGAAAGCATGCGTGGTCGTCCCTCCCTCCGATTAAAAGGCACTGAATCACTGAAGAATTTGTGCATAGATCCTTCAGATGACGTCTGTATGTATGTGAGTCCATCACACCCCATCAAACACCCATTAACCTCCAACAGGGACATACATCCATCTGCAACCCTATCTCGCGTCTACTTTGAAAACATACTCTGCCTGTCGCGTCTCTCTCCCGATGGGCGGACGGAAATAGGCGTGCGTGTCGCTTTGGGAGATACTGGTGTGCCCACACATTCATTCTTTCATTTAGTTCAGACTCACCGCTATGTATAGATGGTCCCGCAACGACCGAAATGCTTATATTTGGGGATACCCTTTCGTCGTCCACCTCAGCTACATCCCTAACCATCCGCGTAGCACGCATCACCCTAGCTACTCGTGCCCCTCGTCCAGACGACCCGACACCCCGAAAACCGCCTATCCATCTTCTTACTAGGAAACAAACCATCGGAGAACTCGCAGCGAACACGAGAATAAAAGTCAATGCGAATGGAAAAGAAGATGATTCAGAAGTAGTGAGACGGGCGAGGGAGGTGATGCTGCATCTACCCAATTCGAAATCACGCGGGCGAGGGAAGGAGAAGGAAAGAGCATTCAAAGTGCCCGCGCTCCCAGCAAACCACGCACCAGACGCGGATGTCTTCGGACTCGTAAGCGATCCTAAAGGCAAAGCACGTGCGGTGGACGAAGGAATCGGCGATATAGAGCAGGAGAATAAATCAGTTTGTCCTCCCCTTTCCTGCGCGTCGTCGCACTAAACATCATGTTCCAGATTATCAAGAAATTCACTGTGAGACACCTTGATGCAGTCGGCGTATCGAAGTCGCATCCGGAGTTTAAGGAAGTCTTTGGGTTCGTGTACCGTGGTACGGCATTCGCTCTTGTATGTGACGACTTTCCCCTTTTCGTGACTGCGAGCTTATCCTTGCTGTCTCAGAGATCCACGATAAAGAAATCACCTGTTAGTGCGCTAGCTGTAAATACGCTCGTGGAGGCACACATCAAACTTTATGTTACTTGAAAGGGTGAGCAATCTTTAGCAGCTGGACTCGCACTTTGCCTGCAGATCGTGCAACAATCACTCGCATGACCAACATGGAATTAGATACCGCGTAGAAAACATAGATAACCCTATCATACATGGACTTAAGGAACGACTATCTTCCTTGATCTGGCTAGGGGAACTACTGATCGGGTGACTTTCGGCCCTCAGGTCAAAGGCTATCGATCGGAACACTTTTATAAAAGAGTCGTCCAGGCCTCCTACTGTATCTTCTCATTCTACTTCGTTATGATGCCCTCGTACAGGTCCTTGCCCGACGCTGATGTCACCCTTTGTAGATTATTGGTCAAGGTTGAAATGACCTCATTCTAAAAACATCTGTTTCTACCGTCCACATGTGGAATTTGGATGTCTCACAATCGCCTTCGATGAATTTCACGTATGTAAGGCTGTCATTTCATGACTCAACCTTCTCTTCTCTCTACTATTCCACTTCCACTTGCTTTACTCGTTTTGACCTCCAAGTTCATAACCTTTGCGGTATTCGATGGGAGGCCCGCAAATCACTGGTTCAATCTAACCAATCGATCTTCGCCATGCAAACGAGGCTGACTTAGGTTCGAGTGAGGACCGTCTAACTCTCCAGCGGGGCCTGGGCCTTTACGATGGCTGACCTTACCTCGATGATCTTGTTCGAACTTCGGTGGCCCTATAGACTCTTGTCCATACCTGTCCTATCTCCTAGCCTGTCGATCTCTGCGTGTCAATACTCAATCTTGCCTTACCCGGCGTCTCTTGAGACTTGTCCATATCGATCTCCTAGTCGATCTCCGTTTCTCAAGACTCAATCTCCTTTACCTAGTGTCTCTTGGGCATTCGACCGTCTCTACTATGACTTTGTTCATATCGATCTCCTAGTCAATCTCCGCTCCTCAAGACTATTCTACCGATCTCGTTTACCTGGTGTCTCTTGGGTCTTCCATGTCGATCTCCCACTCGATCTCTGCTTCTCAAGACTCTATTCTACCGTTTACTTGAGAATTCGACCGTCTCCGATAGGTTCTTGTGATACCTTCGAGCACCGAGCACCGATTGCCCTCTCAAGTTTGGTTTCGCTTTAGAAGCTCGCTCGACCTGTGCATTACCTTCGATCGAACTTCAGCGGTACCTCTTGGAATCGACTGGGTTTTTCGGCCTCGCCTATGACCTTGTTCATGTTGTTCTCCGCTCCTCAAGGCTCTATTTTACCGATCTCGTTTACCCGGTGTCTCTTGGGAATTTGACCGTCTCTGATAGGCTCTTGTGATAACTTCGAGCATCGAGGTCCGATAGCCCCCTCAAGTTACCTTCGATCTCCTTTCACATCTCCTTTCTTTTGATGGACCTTGCCTTTTTGCTTGTGTAACGACGAATAGCCTGCTTACGTGATGCTTTTGCTCGAACCTGTATGCCCTTCGCGGATTTCCTTCCCCGACTGGATATTGCACATCGACTTGATCCGAGATCCCGAGCGTTCCCAGGGCCGATTCCCTCCTCCGACAAGCACATTTGCGAGGCTACCATGGCATATCTGTGCTGCGAAGCACCAATAGAATCCGCTTCTTATTATTGTGATTATAGCGGGCCGTTTTCATGTCTTCCATCTGCACCTTCTGGGAGTCCATCGAACTTTTCGACGTGTGGACCCTAGGCTGCTTTCTGCTCCGATCTCGGATATTTCCTCGCCTCCCACGAACTACCTTGCACATCACCGTACTTTGCACCGACATCGAGTTGGTCGGAACATTCCCTGACTTGCCCCGGTTTCCGCAAACGGCCTTGAAACCTGATTTTGCACCCGCTCGGATGGACTGGTTCCTGTCGCGAGGGTCATGAACCCCATCTCAGGACCAACGACAAACACGGATCACCATGCTGAAAACTTGCGCGTTCTCCTTTCAGTTCCTTCCACGACCTCCTGTTCATTGACATGTTCCTTCGTACTGGTACGCGATGGCGAGGTGGCGGCAGCCGCCACGGAGGTTGGTCAACAATCGGCTCAGACACTTCCATACTCCCATACTTTGGTCTAGACTTGGCCCCGGACCGACCATTTCAAAGATGACCTCCCGACGAGATCAGAAAGTCGGAGATTTGGCCAAGCCCCAGATCCCATTTCAAAGATGTCCTCAGCTTGACCCCCTTCACGATTCTTTGATCCCCTTCACGATTCTTCGATCCCCTTTACGATTCTTTGATCTCCTTCACGGTTCTTTGATCCCCTTCACGATTCCAAGTTTGGGTCTGCATCGATACCCCACAGATTCTTGACATTCAAGATCCGAGCTGGAAAATACCATCACCTAGGCCTTACGAGCGCTTCTGTCTACTACAAAATGTGGAAGTGCTAATTTTCGACGACCAGATTGCAATGCGAATGAACTTTGTGATAAGGCCAGTGCTCCGTTTTCTTATCGTCTTCCCACTCACACTGTATTGTAGCAAGGAGGCAGTACCGACGGATGTGGTAAATCCGTCCGTAGCAGCCGCGTCCGACCTTAAACTAGCGTTTAACAACAAGGTGGAAATGAATCAAGTGACGGGGAAGAAGTCTGCATTCGACTGGAACAAGGGTGATGTGAGTCGAGTGGCATAAAACATCCCTCATGTCGTTTATTTCCCAATCCATCGATACTAGGCTTCTTCGATGATGTCGTGAATAAGCCCGGGCCAAGGGGCTATAATGTTGAAGCGTCTGCCCAAGCAAGTATGAAGAAGGTAGTGGACGAAATCCACAAGCTTGCGTAAGTCTGAGCGATCATGATCATCGCTCGCAGTGCCAGTCTCTAACTTAATTTAATTCACTTATATCAGCGACAACACCGATAAAAAGAAGAAAATATTTGTAGGATCGGCTCTCAATGCTACGTACCAGCACAAGGAATTCCGCCTCGAAACCATCTTCGACCTCGTCGGCTGGATCTTCTCCGTTACTGGAACTTCACCGGCCGGCGCAACCGCAAAGAATTACTATTACCCCCTCGCATGCCTCTACTCCTTTTTTTGGCGTCGACTAACTGAGGTTACTCTTCCCTTTGACCACGACCCTGGGATGATCCAGATGACATGGCTCGAGGAAGGGAAAGGGAAAGATATGGTCACCCGCATTTGCACATCGGCCACTCTCGATGGTCAAGGGCTTCGAGACGAGAAGAACGCAGCGCGAGCGAGGAGGGAACAAGTGCTCATCGACTCTGGCTTGCTCGACAAAAGCATGAAAGGCAAGACTCTGGTAACAACCCCGAACCCGCAGTATTTTGGGCACTGTGCCGAGACCACTCCATTCTTGTTCATTAAGTCGTGAGTGTTCTCATTTCCATTTAATGTGCCCGCCATATTCATTGTCTCAACAGGATTCTCAATAACGTCGATGCTGCAACTGCGCAAGGTTTTGCCTTCAAGCCAAAGCTGATACTTCCTGACAAAGTGGGAGAGAAGTATGAGTATTTTAAGCCGGAAACCGCCATCTTTGCAGATCCCTGCCCAAATTGTGCCTATCTTCTTGGTGTAGGGTTGAAGTTCAAGGACCCCAATTTCAAAGCGCCCTCTTGACTACATACATACTTTTGACGCAGAAGTTTCCATTTCATCTTTGATAGGTAGACTTGACTTGATGGCGATGGCGGCGTCCGGGGAGGAGGAGTCGAAACACCGGGTGTTTGTTGTCCACATCACAGCCAGTCCCCCTACTATGTACAATGTAGTTCGAGAACTCCGATAAAAGTTTCTTCGCTGCGTGAATGACGTTGACCCGCGGGTGCTTCAGGGAGTCTGGCCACCAAAGCCACCGCGTTAATACGGATCGCCTACGCCCACACAGCGATGGGCAAAGAAAAAGCGCTGGTGGCACAGTCACGGTGCGTGGCGGACGCTTTGCTTCCACACTTAAGTTATTATCCAGTTACTTGTGGACTAGACGTTTTACAGCCTGTCCTTGCTACTCAGTAGTCAGATCCGACATCCCTTTAGCCATGTATAACTCCAGCTGTGTAACTCTATGTCCATGTTGGTCCTTTGATCAGAAGCTCACTTGCGCGCACGATCAACCTCAAGTGTGTCCGACTCAGAGCACAATTAAGAACATCGCGAGTCAAAACTACAGATTGTCGATATGATACATCGTACATGCACGAGAATATGGGAACATTGTTAATGAAAAGACATGCGTAACGTAGATGGCAGGGATGATGAGTCCATAAGTAAAATAAATAGGCAGTCCATCGTCTGTCGCGTACCAATAAAAGGAAAAAGAAACAAATCAAAAGGTGCTTGCATGACGACGGAGATGAGTCCACAAGTGATAAAATAAATGGGGAATTCATCGTCTGTCAAGTACCAATCAAAGGAAAGTGGCCTTCAACTTCATGGGTGTGGAACTCCAGGTCGTAGGGGACAGTGAAGGAGGCCATAATGTTGTTTGGTGCGTCGTCGGGATTTGGTCGTAGGGGACCTCTAACATCGAAGACTTCGGCGCGTAGATATGTGCGGGACTTGCCTTCAACTTCTTGAGAGTATGACTCCAGGTCGTAGGGGACAGTGAAGGAAGCCGTCATGCGTCATCTAGATCAAGGTAGTGATTGAATGTCCTGAAGATAAATGTCGGTTGAGTGCAAGTAGAGTGTGTTGAAACGAGTCTTCTTCGGCGTCATGCTAGTGGCGCCTTCTTTTCGGATCTCATTGAGCTGAGCCCTACCTTCGCCATGGAGGCGATCCAGTCATTGACGAAGGCTGCGTGGTCAGCGACAATCTGGCTGTACTCTTGTGACCTAATGAACTCAATAAGCCATTCAGACGCTCACGGGTTGAATGACTCACGAATACTGTGAGTCTGTCGCCCGAGGCGAGGACACACGACGCTATCGCGGGCAGCAATCAAGCGAGAAGCTCTAGGTTCATACTAACAAACTATCATAAGCGCCATAACTAGTAGTTTAAAGCACGAAACATACCTTTTGCTTGATGCCGCAGTTGATCTTGCCCCGGCGCGACCTCTGATGTTGAAGCTCAGTAGGAGGGAGAGGCAGGAGATGACTGGCGGTGGACGTCGTATCCAGTGGAAGCTCCAGATTGGGTCCAGGAAGAGAAACATCAGATGTCGTCTGGTGTTCGGTGACTAGTATGGGCTCTTTCAATGACTGAGAGGGCCTATGCGAGTCGTCGAGGTGTGAGTGTTGAGTGTCCGAGGCACCGCCGGAGATGTGGTTGAACAACTCGTCGTCATCAGCTGCGACGGTGTCGTCAGAATCGATCGAGTAGCATTTCGGTTTCTGAATCTGCGATGGATGAGCGTTGTGGCAGGGTGTGGGGCAAGTGACTGGCGAAGCGCCGTAGGTTGTGACTTTGGTTGCGATTACACGTGATGAGGATGAATCTGAGGATGACTGAGATGTAAATGGAGAGGATGTATCGGCAACATTGTCGCCAGCGAGAGATAGATTGGATTCGGCCGAATCGTCCTTCAGAGCGGGCTTCCCGTTGATGTCCTTGCTAAGAATTTTCTGAGCGGCTTTGTCGGAGGCCAGAACGAGGACTGTCGAAATGCAGAAATTTGATGCGATAGTGCCGAGCTCCGCTTCGTACATGAGCTGACATGTAGGGTCGATAACAGCTTCCTTGTAGAACGAGACGGCCAGGTACCCAGTGACGGCGAGGTAGGCGGCACCATTGAATACAGTCGAGATCATCTTGGCGAAGAGTCGACGGATGAATCACATTCAGATGTGGGGACGTTGGATGGGGCTCGCGAGGGTATGCAAGTACGCATAAATCGAGACAAGATGATGGCGGGCACTGAATGAGGGATATATTTATACTCTCCCAGATTAAAGTTTGCGGAATCAACAGACACGCGCCAATCACGTGTCTAGAAAATCAACCCGTTATATATCGCGCAACCTAGTACCAAAAGAAACGCCCTTTTTGGCTGCTGCTGCAGTCACTCCCTTTTCGGTGAGTGACGGGGCTTCTAGACGATCATCCGCTTCATGCCGTGGTAAATGGAGTTGAATGAGAGAGAGAAGATGTCACGAGAGTGCGGCCAGGTGAAAACCTCGATGTATCTGCAGAGCACTACACCGATCGAAAGGCAAGGATAAAATAACGAAACAGTATGCCACACTGTAACTTTGCTCTTGGCAACGTTCAAGATGTTGACTAGTGAATAAGCGTGAAATACACCCGGTTGTTTGGATTCGAGGCTTTTGCCAAACAACTTCCCGAAAGCGTGCGAGCCAAATTACTAAATTAGCCAATAGCTATAATGTTACATGATGCAACTCTAGTATTACCATGTCTCTACGAGGCCATGCTCGTCGCTGACTCAGGGACACGTCACAAGCACACCAGACATTCTGAATGGACAAGAGCTTTGGAAGGTCGATGTGGACGGCAGAACACACGGCGGGTGGCCATCACGGATCCCGAAGGGCGGATCATCTGCCACAAAACATGGACCGTCTGAGGTGACAACGACTGCTTTTCCAAATTTCGATTCAAAACCTCCGAGGAATTGCAGTTAACCGGAGCCAGTTCCTAGACACTGACCACGACCAGTCCTACAAAGGCACGATCACCAAAAATGCTCGGCTGACCGTGGTTCGGCAGTGCATGATATCCTTGTACTTTCACGACCTTGTTTCACAATGCGCTCAATCAATGACATCCATACATGATTCATTCCGCGATCTCCTTCAAAGTGCCTTGCGGAGACCTCGTGCATTTTTACATTCCCTCGATCGACGACGGCATGATGTCCTTATCCTCGTTCATGCGATATCGAGATTCGACACTGTGTGTGGATGACGCGTCTGAGGAGATGTTTCGCTGCATTCCTGAATATCTGGAAGGTTGCGAGACATCTCTTCTGCTAGGACACCTTTTATATTATACAGCAGGATTGTGGAATGAAGACCCGAGGCTACGTGCGATAAAATCAATCAGCAGGAGATCCGAAGCTGGGAGTCATTCAATCACTACAACTGGCTAAATCGACTTGGACATACGAGCAGGAATGTTTCGAATGAAGCTGTAAGTCGGAATACATAAAATAATGCCCATTAGCCACACAACATTAACGCTATAAACAATAGGGGATAGGAAAGCCCGATAACCAGCACCAGCACTCAAAATATTATACGGAGCGAAGCCTTCAGCTGTAGACGCCTTGTGGCCACGTTGCACCAGGTAGGCAAGTCATCTCCTCGTACTAGTATTATCATGGTACGCGGCGACACCATTGTAATCACCCGCGTGTCTGGGTGGCACCTACATCACAATAACAACCATTGTAAGCACCACCACCATTATTATCAATCCCCAACACTCACTACGATTAACCGCGCCTGCTCCCTCGGCACCATCACCACCCTCCTCGCTCTCCGTATCTCAAACTCAGGTTCCGAGCCATCAAGCTGCGCAGACGATGGCCGAAGCCCATCTCTGAGCTCGTACATGGATTGCGCGTGGGATATCTGCAGACAACATACGTTATAGCGCGAAGACACGTTAAAGTCATCAGCGTGACGCCACGTGATAGTCAGCATGACGACTGCACGAGGGAAGAACATGCTCACAGACCTGTTGATTCATGATAAGCAAACGACTAACGCGTGGCAGGTCTTCCTCTCGGACGACACGTTTTACTCTGGTGCGGATCAGGCTTTCAAATGTCCGGATTAAATACCAAATACTGTCAATCATGCAAAGCGAGGGATGTGGATTGATGAACGCCAAAGCCACCTCGCCAATATGGAGCGCCTATGCCTACGCCCACACACAGACGGGCAACAAAGAAAAAGAAAAAGCGCCAGTGGCACAGTCGCAGTGCGTGGCGGGCGCTTTGCTTCCACACTTGTTATCCACAGTTACTTGTGGACCAGGCATTTTGCTTAAAAACCTTCCTTTGCGATGATGAGGATGTCATACCATCGCTTCCTTCCCACTCGAGACGGGCACTCCAAAAGTCTAGTTAATGTTTGATAGCTCCGGAGCTGTTACAGACATCATTATGCAAATAGACATGAAAACCGACACGAAAGCTGCACGCTCCGACCCCATGGACGCACAACGTTTTGACCCACTGCGGCGCACTAACACGGTACATATCTCATTTCATCTCCCAAGTTCGTTCTTAACATCATGCTCACCACCCGTTCTCCAGAAAACCACCTCGCCATCTAAAACAGACACTTCAAAACTGACCATGGGGCAGGGCCTTTGCGTCAGAACTCGTCCCGTGCGAGACGCTATCTGTGGTATTTGGCCGGATCATGAGGTTGTGGTTGTTCCTCTGTCTGGGGGACATGGAGATGAAGATTCGCAGGGAGGGTCTACGTCACGCTCATCCACTTCCACTTCCACCACAGACACAGGCGTGTCTTCTCTGATACCTGATGTTGACATGCCTCCATCGCATGCTCAAGAAGTAGATGTACACGACCGCGACGATATCGTGGTCACTCGCACTGTCATTCGCCCCAATCCCAATCCCAATCCCAATAATCGTGCGCCATCTCGAAAGCCATCTCGTACACAAATGAGGGTTGCACGGGTATTCTCGCGCTCGCCGCCTCCCTCCACATCTCACTCTCCCTCCACTTCGTTATGCGCCCTACCACGCTCCAACCCCCCTTCGCGCCCCACGAGCCCGGTGCTCCGGGCGCTCAACTGTTTCAGCACATCCTCCGCGTACGAGAGCGATGTGGACGACACGCATGAGAGAGGTGAGGGCGGGCCTGTGTTGCAGGTGATCGTTACGCAGACGAGGGAGCGGTATGAGGATGATAGGGCATTTAAGGAGATTGTGGGGAGGGTTTATCCTGGTCCTGGTGCTGTCGGGGTTGCGGTTTGAGCTCGGGTCCTTGTGCAGCGGGTTTGTAATTGGAAGAAGTGTTTTGAAGGTATATCTTATTACATCGATTAATATCTATGGACCATTTTTATTGTTTACCACTGGGGGGTGTTGCCTAGGTGCTTGCGCCGTTAGTTTTGTTGCGGCTATGGAATCTGCTCGCATATATATCTTATTACGCTCATTAATATCTATGGACTGCTTTTATTCAGTACACTTTCTGGTTTGAGCTTAGATCCTTGTGGGGGATGGGGCTTGAGCAGCTCTGAGCTTGGGTCCTTGTGGAGCGGGTTTGTTTTGGAATGAGTGTTTTGGAGGTGTATCTTATCGCGTTAATTAATATCTATAGAATGTTTTTAGTGCTCACCACTGTGGGGGATGGGGCCCGGGCTTAGAACGCATATCTTATTACGCTAATTAATATGTATG
Organism: Suillus ampliporus; assembly: GCA_016584345.1. Lineage (NCBI taxonomy): Eukaryota > Fungi > Basidiomycota > Agaricomycetes > Boletales > Suillaceae > Suillus > Suillus ampliporus. The sequence continues at coordinate 18,882 of JABCPV010000311.1, forward strand.
AGTTGTTTTATGCAGTACGCATGCGTTTTTTATGATTATCAGTAGTAGTCATTTATGTTTTCCATGTGGGGTACGTATCTAATTCTATGCTGATTAGCGAGTCAGAGCCATTATTTTTATGTACCTCTACAAGCGTATCTAGAGCTAGCGCATTAACAGGGGATTTCTTTATCGTGGCTCTCTGAGACAGCAAGAATAAGTTGGCAACCACGAAGAAAAAGTAATCACGAACGAAACACCGTACCATGATACAGGATCCCAAATTAAACTCCGGATGCGTCTTCGATACGCCGACTACATCAAGGTGTCTCACAATACAATATATTTCTTGATGATTTGTGGAACGTGACGTTGAGAGTAAGAAGACCGTGCAGGAGAAGGGGAGGACGAACAGATTTGTTCTCCTACTCGGTATCGCCGATGGCTTCGTCCACTGCGCGTGCTCGCCCTCGTGGTTTCAAATTGGGCAGTGAGGCGAGACGTCGTGAGGACTCGAAGGAGGGCTGGGGTTAGGATAATAGCTAGACCATTAATTGTCAGTTTAGCGCACGAGTCTATCACATAGTTTTCTGGGCTGGACGGTACAAGCAACTGACAAGCTTGAATTCTCTTCAACCGTTGTGATATTGCCATGACTCGAGAAGCTGAAATTCATTGGGCTGCAAGCCTGCAACGAGGTGTGTACGTTGTCGCTTACATAAGCGTATATTTCGTTCGAATTAGTGGCGCGCGCGCTCGCCGTGGCTCGTGGGTGCGAAACGCCTCGGAGCTCGCCATGAGAACATCAGACGTTCCGAATGGACAAGGGTTTGCCATGCTCAGCGTGGACAACAGAAGCCACAGAACCAAACAGGCTGGCCATCATAGCACGTCCGTTACTAATTATCACCTCCCTCGTATGATGCAATTTCTACATCCGTATCAGCAGATTCCGTCCAGTGGACTTGTATCGTCTTCCACGACCAAGAAAATGTGGTCCTTAGACCTCTCCGGGATCCTACTCAACCTACTCCCAACAGCCCTCAGGTCCTTGCCTTCAAAGCATCCGACTTCAAAACCTGATCTCTGTTGGCATCATACACTTACTCATACTGTACAGTTCCTTTATTCTTTCACCTTCATCACAAGCCACATGATCGTTACGTAACTTACTCGTACTTATAGCAGCAGACTCGTCGTTACCACCTCAGCGTTGCTCATACTCATTGCTGAGGTATGTCTCTTATTGCATCGTACTTATCTTGTACTCACGTAGCCTAGGGAGATCTTCTCTAGGTAGTTACTAATGTTAGCGTTGCTCATACTCATCGCTGAGGGAGATCTTCTCTAGTCTACAATCTTCATGTTCAGCTTTCTGTCACAGAGGATGCGATCCACAACATATTACATTAACCCCCCTCACCGCTTTTACCCACTCCACACCAACCGGGGTTCGCCATAAAGTCATCCTTCCATCCCTCCGTCAAATTCACTCTCGATGTCCTCATCCACGAGGACGGCATCGAAGCCAAAGGTCATCCCGTCTTGCAAGTAAAGCCTGCAGTGTGGTTTGAGAGCGATACTCCAGATGACTAGGGGATCAGACCTTGTCCTCATGGACCGACACCAAAACCAAAGGTACGTCACAAACTTACCTGGAGATCTCCAATTAAGAATGTTCCGAGGTATGAAATTGTAAGTCGTGGTAAAAGAGCGTTCCTTGGCTACATAACGCCCACGCTGAATCGTGAACGACGCGTTGGTTGACCCGCGGCCCGTCCTGCATTAAGCCTTCAAAGCTTCAACCGCGCAGGATGACACAACTACATGGCTACCATTTGTAGCACTTACCTTCCCTATCTGGAGATGATGGTCACGTTCTGATATCCAGTCCCTCTCGTTCGTGAGTAGTTTCATTGAGTCCAAGGTCTTTCGGGAGCCAATGACTGATTCCCAAATAGTTGGGGGGCGGAGCGCTTTGTTATAATCGAAAGGTTTAACATCGTACATGCGTTTACGTAGTACACATGTGGAGTACGAGATATATTTCAGAGCTGCTTCACTTTCACCTTCGTGATATCGGTGTTCATCTGGCTCCAAATTTTGTCCTTGCCCTTCGGGTCAGTAACTACAGCTCCCTCATCGCTTGCACAATTCCAAAAGTAAAAGTCGTTCCCTGAGGAAAACACATATTGATCGCCGTGCACTTGTTCCAAAATGTCCTTGATACTGGGAGTTGTCTTGCCAATAGAACTCGCGAGCATGGCTTTGACTTTGTCTGCAGCGACAATTTTGTCAGTCCAGCCTCTTGGGGCGCTCACTGTTGCCTGCATTCAGCATGTTAGACAATTGTCGTCTCGTGTTTCACAACCACTGCGAGCTCGCACCTCAGAGACAGACTCTGTTGCTGTCTGTTGAGGTGAGGGAGGTCAGCGACGGTTCAATGATTGTCATACAATAACACATACTGCCATGATGTAGATTGATCTTTGTGGACGTGCAGAGGGAGAGGGGTTGATAACTTTCACGATCTGACCAGCTGGTTGCTGTTTGGTTGTGACTTATAAGTTACACAACACCTATAAGTGGAAACACCGCTATAAAATTTGATAAAATGATCATGTGCGATGCATTTCTGATCCTCAACCTAACATTACAAACATTCCTCGCGAGGAAACTGAGGGATGCTGCGGCTTACTGCGGCCTACTGCGGCCAGGGCGTAAGTAGTTGTCATTGATCTGACTCACCAGACAGCATTGGAATTGTAACTGGGGTAACTTCCGTTCAGAAAGTCTCGCATGGGGCTACGTCTAGGGCTAAGTGCGCACTGCGGGCTAAAGTCTGACAGAGTAAGTATGGGCGGCTTGTGGGCGGCTGCGACAACCTCGGCCAAGTCGAGTAGTTTAACTTATTATAGATTGATGGCGCCGGCATTGTCCCGCCCACTCGTCATCATGCCATCATCTAACCACCGCCCTCCTTCCTGCATGTCTGTCTCGCCCGCCCCCTTTCCTTTATTCTTCAGCATGATTTGATCATTCGTTTGTAGTATGTGGCTAACTCTGTTATCAATGCAATGCTTCGTCAGCTCTATTCAGCTTGAGCTTCTGAGTGGGTAGCAAGGTGGCGGCGGGGGTCAGTCAACAGTCAACTTAGCCTTAGCACTTCCCTACTTTGGCTTAGACTTGGCTCTAGACTTGGCTCCAGACCGGCCATTTCAAAAATGTCATCCCTAGGAAATCAGAAAGTCGGAGATTTTACGTCTCCCCAGACCGTCCATTTCAAAGATGGTGACGGTCCTCCTTGATCCCCGTCATTATCCCAAGTCTGGTTCTGCATCGATACCCCGCAGATTCTTGACATGCAAGATCCTAGCTGGAAAAGACGAGTCGCCTAGGCACTACGAGCGCTTCTTTTTACTACAAAATGTGGAAGTGCTAATTTCCAACATTCAGACTTCAATGCAACAGGAAATTGCGGCAAGGTCAGTGCTAGGTTTTTCTAAACATTTTCCTGCTCACGCTGTATTGTAGCATGGATGCAGTCCCGACGGACGTGGTACATCGCGCCGCATCCGGCCTCAAACCAGCGTTCAACAACAAGGTGGAAATGAATCAAGAGAAGGGGAAGAAGTCTGCATTCGACTGGAACAAGGGCGATGTGAGTCGAGTGTGATAAAATATTGCTCATTTTGTTCATTCCCCAATGCATAGATACTAGGCTTCTTCACTGATATCGTGAAGAAGCCGGGGGGCTATAATGTCGAAAAATCTGCCGAAGGAAGTCTGAAGAGTGTAGTGGACGAAATCCACAAGCTTGCGTAAGTCTGAGCAATCATGATCATCGCTCGCAGTGCCAGTCTCTAACTTAATTTAATTCACTTATATCAGCATCAACGCCGATAAAAAGAAGAAAATATTTGTAGTATCGGATCTCGAAGCTACGTACCAGGGCAAGAAATTCCGCCTCGAAACTATCTTCGACCTCGTCGGCTGGATCTTCTCCGTTACTGGAACTTCGCCGGCCGGCGCAACCGCAAAGAATTACTATTACCCCCTCGCGTGTCTCTACTGCGTTTTTTGGCGTCGACTGACCGAGGTTGCTCTTCCCTTTGACCACGACCCTGGGATGATCCAGATGACATGGTTCGAGGAAGGGAAAGGGAAAGATAAGGTCGATCGCATCTGCATATCGGCCACTCTCGATGGTCAAGGGCTTCAAGCCGAGAAGAGAGCAGCGCGAGAGAGGAGGCAACAAGCGCTCATCGCCTCTGGCTTGCTCGACAAAAAGATGGAAGGCAAGACTCTGGTAACAACCCCGAACCCACAGTATTTGGGCACTGCGCCGAGACTCTCCCCTTCTTGTTCATCAAGTCGTGAGTGTTTTCGTTTCCATCTAATGCGCTCACGATATTCATTGTCTCAATAGGATTCTCAATAGCGTCAATGCTGCAACTGCGCAAGGTTTCGCCTTCAAGCCAAAGCTGGTACTCCCTGACAAAGTGGGAGAGAAGTACGAGTATTTTAAGCCGGACATTGGTGTCTTTGCAGATCCCTGCCCAAATTGTGCCCATCTTCTCGGTGTGGGGTTGAAGTTCAAGGACCCCAATTTCAAAGTGCCCTCTTAATTACATACACGCAGAAGTTTCCATATCGTCTTCAATAGGTAGACTTGACTTGAGGGTGGCGGCAACCGGGGAGGGGTTGGAACACCGGGTGTTTATCGTCCACATCATAGCAAGTCCCCCTACTAGGTACTATGTAGTTCAAGAACTCAGATAAAAGGTTATTCGCTGTGTGAATGAGTCTCCGACGCAACTCCGATGCACCTTGGCCTTGATCCACCTCGTACAAACAACACGGTCTCAAGCTATAGTTCGATCGACAACTACATCATGCCTTTATGCTCATTTGCGCTATATCGAAATTTGGCACCGCGCGCGTGTGGATAAGACATCTGGGGAGATTTTTTGCCACAAGACATCTCTTCCGATATCAACGCTTTGCAGTGGGTCACGCCACTTTTTTGTTCAGCAGGTGCAATACAAGCAAATCAGCAGGGGTCCGAAGCTAGAGATGACGGAGTTGAACACTGTACGGACGTGCACCAAGCAGGAATATTTTTACGTATGAAACTGTAAGTCATAATAAAGAACGTAGTATACATTGGCTACACAAGTTACAATGCTAACGCTACAAATACTCTCTATATGAAACACCAGAAACCAGCACAAGCACTCAATATTACCGAGGCCTTCGGTTGTCGACGCCTTGTGACCACGTTGCCCGGGTAGGTACTATGAGCATCTCGTGATTCTTGTCGGCGGTGGGCAGGTCTGCAGATATGCATGTCGTTTTCAGCAAGGCTCCGTTTCAAAGGAGGATCTTAAAGCTACCGACAGATCAAGAATTCCTTCGGTCAGCGAGGCTCGAGCTCAACTGCGCATCAACGCACCTCGTTGTCAATGTATGAGCAATTCATGTCTACCATCAGCAAGGTAAGACCCGAACTTGGACGAGGATCTTACACTCACATCCTATCAATGGATTTGCAAAGTCTTTGATCAGCAAGGCTCGGATTCACGGTTTGCGTATCGAAATTTCACAGTGTTCCCAGTGTAGCTGAGATTTCGCCTTAGGCCTCTAGCTCAAGCTTTGTGGATTTATCCCTAATGTAGAGATTTATCAGTGTGAGCAAGGCAAGTCATCAGGATTACACCCCGTAACCATAGCCTCCATCGTATCGCCAATCCACTCCTGATCTTGCCTCCATTCCCCATCCAAACCCCATTGTTTAACGAGCTGAGAGGCAGCATCGATTCGCCTATTTTCGTCTTCCCGCTCCCAGCCCGGTTCCTCTTCGGTGGGCAGTGCCAGGACTCCGATAGTATAACCGAGGAAGAAATAATAGATGAGTTCTCCCAGATCGCTGTTGAGAACTGTGCGAGTCGCACACTAGCGGGGATAGTTAGACATAGTATGGATAATGGAGGCGCATACAGCTGAGGGTCTTGGTTCCAATATGTTTGAGCATTAAGAAAGCGACAGATGGGAAGGACGCTTCTCAGAGAGTTCAGAAGGAAAGAAATGTGCGGAAGTGGAAGGATATAAGACGATGTGAACGACGCAGGCAAGCGGGTGACCCGAGTGATGCGGTAAAAGCGACCCTTGGCGTGCATGTCGCCTTGCGTTTCATTAGCAGGCCCGGCTGAGGAGCGAATGCAAGGCCAAGAGACTCAAGAATGATCGGGTACGACATACTCTGGAAATTCTAGTAGAATACGTGAGGGTCAGATACAATTGACAATTTGAAAGCGCTCACCCTGAGTATGCCGGGAATTTTCATCCGTCTGTACAGTAGTGTACCCCATTCCACAAGTTGCAGACCGCCGTTTTTCAACGCTTGGATGGCAATGTCCACAACTTCTTCTGGTAGACGATCGAGGATGGGTGTTGTGACATCACGAATAGACGAGCTTCCAGCTGATTTGAAAGAACTGCCGCGACAAAGAGGTATTTGAATAATCGTGGTTGTAACCTGTTAAATCAGTTGATAGTCTCCCACTGGAAATAGAAGGAATATTTTATTATGAGTCGGATGAGTTCACTAGGTGTTTCGCTGTTCAAAGTTCGCGAAGAACAAATGAATAGAACTATCACGTATCCCGCCACCAGCTCCACCACATGCGATGGACTGCACTGCTGGTGAAGATGCCATTCATAATGCCGATAGGCTCCAGCCGGAGCGCTCAAAACCCGTGATGTTGGGACGGGGATGGTGAAAATATTTGAAGGCTACTCACGGAGCATCGCTTGCATCGCTATCCCCGCAGACAGCAGGCTACTGCGGAGCGGGTCAGAAGATTTGACAGCGCGAATATGGAATTTGGACACTGACAGACCCGTGACCGGTCCATCCGAGACTAATGATTGGGTGGGCGCAGTTTGATTCTCGCCACACTCAAAGAAGCTCGCAGTCATGTCGAACGGGAAAGTGCCAGTACCAGTGTACCACCGAAAATAAAGCTTTATTCTCGGTGGTACTGGCGAGGTGTGAGGATTTGGAGATAGAGTGCTAATTACAGTGTGTTGCAAAATAAGCAGTGCGAGTTTTCCAAAACTCGACCTCGCTAACGTCCTTTACTGGTACTTTTAGTATTAAAATATATGTCACGCTAACTAGAACAAAACGAACCTGAGTCGATTCGTTATGGCGCCGCATACTAGCCAACAAATGCACCAGAATATGGTATTCTGATTGAAAGTGCAGATAACTTACACGTAGTCACAGTGCGCTGATAGTTGAACGTCGGACGGAGCACACAAAGATGTCAATTGCTTTAATTTGGACACTAAAAGTACCGGTAAAGCCGTAAAGGTAGCGAGGACGAGTTTGAAACACTCGCACTGCAGTTTAATTTGCAACACACTGTAGCATGCCATATTCTCCCGGTACGTCAACGCGTCATGCTTATTACTTATATGTGTGTAATGTCGAGGTGCGGCCACATGCACTGGGGAAAAAAAGAGATTATGAACCGGTGGAAATGTCGCATGAACCTTATATTCTAGCTAAATTATCACTGTATTCTGACTACAGAACCGCGAAATGATAACATGGTGCATATTCTCATATCCTCATGGCATTTCCACCATATTCTTATATGCAGCTGGACTTGAAAAAATTCGAAGTTAAAACCCTCTGCCCTACTACATGTCCATTCTTGTCTTCACACCACAATGTTCACATCGACGTTGTCGATTATGGGTGTAACTAGCTACGTAGTAGTTGCTGCATCATATATAGTAGCCATGGCCTTGGCCTTCCGATGGTTTCAAAGAGGTCCGATATGGAGTATGATCGACGTCGGAGGATATTGGTGAGCTCCGAGTGGATGTAGGAGCATTCATCGAGGGAAAACGGGCTGCAAACTGTTGGTCTTCTTGCAGTACTGCATGGTCAAGTTTCGTATATGTAGAAACAGGTACTACAATATATATATCAATGACATTCACCTATGGTCTCATCCCCCTTGATTAAAGCTATAAGCTATTTCAAATGCATGTATATGCGCGTGCACCTGCTGTGGTCAGACGGACCCTCAAGATTACAACAAATGAGAATGTCCTCCAGAACATGATCAGAATATGATGAAAACATGGTAAAAATGTGATCATTCTCTTTGCATTTTCATTTCTTCGTAACTTGATTAGAATGTCACAAACATTTGGTGCGAATCTCGAGGTTCACGCCACATTCTTACTTCATGTAATCTCTTTTTTTCCCCAGTGATGATGCATCATAGGAAAGATTAGACTGCCTTTGATTGGCCTGCCTACTGTCACGAATTCCTCATACAAACCACTTTTCTTTCCTTAATCATATTCTCGGCTGATCACATAACCCCTGCTACTCTTCACATTCTTCACCCTTTCACCATGTCACACCTTCACCTCTTCACATTATCACAGTCTAGACTACTCTTTCACATTCATCTCCATCAATGACGCCATCGCTTATATATCATCAGTCATCCCTACGTCATCCGCAGTATCGTACCACTTCTTTCTCATTGGCTGATTTGTTTCGTACTCAGATATCTCCACTTCAATGTTATGTATATAGTCTAGGTAGTAGTCAGTAGTACTCCTTAGACTTAACCTCTTCGTTCCTACCCAGTGTAGAACTTAGATGTTCCCTCTGCAATCCTATCTTGTCCTCTATCCTTTCTACAACTGAGTCCCTAGTGGTTGTGGTTACGCTTTTGCTCATAGAGTGAATGCTAGTCATAACACCTACTACTACTATAGGGTGAGACTATAATGGTATTCAAAGTAAAAAAATTAAGGCTCTGAAACGTCTCTGAAATGTTCTGAAACACCTCTGAAACATGTTTCGAAGAGTCAGAAAGTTCGCTTGAAAAACTCATTTTAAAGCTCCGCTCAGAGTGTGCGTGCTTCAAAATTTTACAAAGTCCTGATGCTAGGGTTAGGGTTAGACACGAAAGGTGACAGAAGCGCGTGCCACATCAAATTCAAACTCCGCCCCAAACTCGCGTAGATCAGATTGAGTCAATGATCAGAGATGATAAGACACCACACCCAATGCCTCACCAGTCACAACGTCAAGCACTCCTTGAACAGATAGATTCTGCTGCCTTAGATGTGACCATGGCATGGGTTGAACATGCCACACAAGATGATGGTGGTTCAGACTCGTCTATGTCCCAGGACGCTGATCTCAGGACCCCATCCCCTATATCCCATATGTCCTCTATATCCCCCATGTCCCCCATGTCCCCCATGTCCCCTATATCCCCCATGTCCATGTCCAATGCTTCGGAAGGCTCTGGCGGCTCAAGTATTGACTCGATTGTGATTCACGAGCAATTTGCTCAAATTCTCGGCTCGCTTACTGCTCTTCGGGATGAGGTGGGAGATGGCCCGTGTCCTTCCACCAACCCGATGAGCCCCCATGCGAGCCCCACAAATCCAGCTCTCCTTGACCATTTCGCTATTCATTCGCCCTCACCTATTCCAGAAGAAGTTACGTGTTTCTTCTCCAGATATATTTGACGATATCCCTCGATGAGATCAGTGACCAATCCCATTTTCCATAATCAATTCCAACAATCCCCAACTTCCTGTTGCAGTGCAACTCGCCATTTTTCTTAACCGTGCTGGACAACTATGGCAATGTGATCTTGAATGAGGAATGTCTGCCAGTGGGCAGGTGGTTAGCATTGGGTCAGTCACAAACTGCACTAATCGTGTCATGATTGCCCTGCTTGCAAAAGCAGGACAAATTCATATTCTTCCCGGCTCTTGACGCTGATGATGCTGGGACGTTCCCGGAAGTATGTTGAGGATGCAACCTGTCCAGAGTGGCGAAAACGGCATCCTAGCTGCTGATGGAGCATTGTTAAACCTTTATCAAAAGCCGGTCTATATGGTGAAGCTTTTTATAGTAGGAAGTCTCAGTCTTCCTCAACACTGCCAGGGTATTTATTTTATTTTATTTTATTTAACAGCTCTTTGTCTAATTAAATTATTTTAAATTATTTTAGGCAGTTATTATGATCCATAATCTTGCTAGAGCAGATTATGCTATCGGTCACACTGGTAGTGCACATGATGCATATGCATTCCAATCCACTCATGTTTACCATCATCATGCAACACTTCTTGGAGATAACCATTGGATTTGGGCAGATAGTGCCTATCCATTGGAACCATGGTGTATTCCCCCCTTCAAGAAGCCTGTTAATGGAGCCTTGACCAGTGACCAGAAGACATTTAACACTGCCCTTTCCACAGTATGTGTGTTATTTTATTTTTCCTTGTGTCTATTTATTTTTTGGTGATTTAGGTCCATGTCTGGGTGGAGCATGCATTTGCTGCTCTTAAAAACTGCTTCCAGTCTCTTCGAGAGCTTCGGCACCCATTGCAGCATGACAAACACCTTGCATATATATCTTACTGGGTCCAGTGCTGCCTCATCCTCCACAACATGGTCATTCGGTTTGAAGAGCACTGTGGGATTAAGAGCACCACTGAAGAGTCAGCCCTCCAAGCCTATCTACCTGCAGTGGAAGTAGATGATGATGTAGATGAGGTGGGTCTTGGAGATACTTCATATCAAGGCACTCCTGGCCACCAAGCACGTGCAAAGTTGATGGAGTATGTGTTGAACTGACAAGACAAGTGTATTGGGAATAGACAGAAAACATAGGTCCTAGTAAGCATGTAACAACATATATGGACTCAGAGGATATGTAAACATATGTGGGGTGTCCAAGAACCGAGAATGAGATGCAACATATGAGAGAACGACGAACCGCTAGTACAAAATCGAGGGAGTACACATATAGCTACAACAGAAGCACATAAATGAAAGATGATGGTAACAACGGCCTACCCTAATCAGCAACACCCCCCCTCAACTTGAGAAGCTCAATTTCAAGCTGAAGCGCAGCTTTCTTCTCAGCATGAACCTTGGCTTGAGCTTCGAGAACTTGAAGCTCGAGAGTCTTGGACTCTTGAGAGCGCTGATGTACAGCAACGGCTTCGCTGCGTTCAATCTCAGCTTTCTCGCATTGGAAATTAAGGTCACGTTCCTGCCGGACGGCGTTGACCTTCGCGATTTTGTACTCCGAGGCCGCTGCCTTTGCGGTATAGATGTAGGACATGTTGCTCGAAAGCATCTCGACTTGCCCACGGACACCTTCCATGTCCGATCCGATGCGCTTCCCAAGGCTGGATCTTTTTACAGTGCTGTCTTTGAGTGTGGTGCTCTGTTTGCGTGCGGATGACGAAGCCCACGACGTAGGCGAAATTCCTGATGATGTAGAGACCGTGCGTGCGGATGTTTTCGTGGACGAAGATGCAATAGACGATGGCGGGTTGGGTGAGCAGGGGGATCCACGGCCCATTGCACGATCCACATGTTTTTTGAATGTCCCGTGGGCGTGCGGAGGGGGTGGTGAGGGAGAGGAGAGCGGGCGCTTGTTGGAGATACACTGCTGGATTGTGCTCACTTCCTCGCGCTCCACTTCCTCCTGACCCTCCTGCATGGTGTCCGCATGTTGCTGCTCAAATGTGCCATAGTCTTCGTTCATGGAGAAGTCGTCGTGGAGTAAGTTGTCTTCGACGTTGCAGAGAGGGTCGGCTTCAATGTTGCAGAAAGGGTCGGCTTCAACATCGTGGGGAGGGTCAGCTTCGACGTTGCAGAGAGGGCTAGCTTCGACGTTGCAGAGAGGGTTAGCTTCGACGTTGCAGAGAGGGTTAGCTTCGACATTGCAGAGAGGGTCGGCTTTGAGAGGGCTAAGGGCATCGTCAACGATGTCCATTGACTCCTCGATATGATCGGGGGGGGCTTTCTCTTTGCCTTTACCATTTGGTCGGGTGAGGGCCTTCAGATCTCCTGCACGATCCGTTCCGGGAGCGGACGAGAACGTTTTCGCGGCATATGCAGGATTATCCTTCCAGATGTTGTCGAGCTCCTCATACCATGGAAAGTCGTTTAAAACTTGCGCTACAATTAATTTAGCTTTGTCCAATTTTATTTAAAAAAAAACTTACCAAGCAGATTGACTGTGGCGCCAGGGTCCTCCGGATTGACACCAGCACCTGTCTGCTTGAAGCGACCACGGTGGGACTTGTATTTACCCTTGAGACTAAGATGTGGCGATTAGCGCATACATACAAAAAGGGGGGAGGTATATAGAAAACGCACTAAGTGAGATGGTTGCCCACGGCCTGCGTGAACTTTGTGGGCTCCTCAGCATACATGTGCTGGTACATTTGGTCCTTCTCGAATATATGTTTCGCGATTACCGCGTAGATCTTGCCCTTGTCACTCCCAGACAGAGGACTGTCGTCGTTGGGGCGAGATCTCTTTGCTTCGTAGAATAGTATGCGGCAGTCGGCGGGATGGGTGCAGAGATATGTTACAAGTGAGGATGTCCGATTACAATTGGGTGTCTCCCACCTGATCTTGCTAACACCAGGGGCCTCAGAGGTATTAGATTGGGCAGCACTGGCTGAGGTAGCAGCCATACCACGTCCCCTCATACCACGAGTCACGGCGCCCCTCCCCCTAGTACCACGCACAGCTCGCATTTGGGTGGTCGTTGGCGAATTGGTGAGCCTTTGAAGTTGGGTCTTGACACGCTCTGAACGTCTTGCTTGTGGACGTATAGCAGGCATGGTGCACGCATGGACCAAGGTTTGATTTCAGACTCCGCTTGCAGTCTGCCGACGTTCCGTAGAGTTCTGAGAGAATACCCACGTTGTCAGAGCCTTAATGTTTTTACTTTGAATACCATTTATATTGGCCTGTGATCTGAACACATGCGTAATCCTCTCATCTGCCGGAAAAAATCAGATGGCCCAAGCCGTGAGCAGACCTACGAAAAGGTATAAAACCCCTCTTGAATGTTCAATATAGTGCATTGACGAAACAGTCACACCTCTTAACCCAAACATGAAACACTCTCTTCTCTTCAGCGCACTCGCATCCATCATAATTCTTGCTACTACAGCGCACCCCATTGAGGGAGACATCGCGAAACGTTCCTGTAAGTGCTCATGACTGTTAGTCGCACCACAGAACATGGTATTGACAAGCGTGACCTGCTACAAGATGCAGAGATCCGTGAGGAGGACATCGGGGTGTGCGAAGGAGAACTCCGCAATTGCATACGGTAAGCAAAACCTTATTTTCAGCCACTTTGGCGTTATATCGTGTCGTCGACTGAACTTCTCTCCAGCACCTTAGAATAGTCAAATCCTCTAGTCCTCTATACGAGCATCAGTCAAATTTCAAACACAATTTTTTTGAGATGTGCAATTGCACGTGATTATTGAATGGAAAAGCAACCAAGATGCCTCTTTATTATGAGTCGGATGAGTTCACTAGTTGTTTAGCTCTGAGTCAAAGTCGCGAAGAACAAGAATAAGTAATGCGAAACTTTGGTGAAACCGTTACGTTTACTTGAATACGAATGAATTCTGGATTACTCTTGTTCCCGGCGTCCCGCCACCAGCACCACCACATAAAACTTTTGTCTCGTATCTCTACGGTTTTCAGTGTTCAGTTTCCCAGTATGCCTCTCGCACACTCCCCCAGCCCCAGCACGCTTACAATTATATCTACAACCGACTCCGCACGCAACAACGATATTCTTGAGATGATGGACGACGAGACGCAGACGACCAAAGAGTTGGTATCGGTAGTGCCTGGGCCGTCCTTCTGGAGTTTAAATTCGAAGGCGGGGAAACACCGGTTACCTAGGCTGGGCTAATCCGCGTATATGATATACTGGACACAATGTTACAGGGGGCGCTTGAAGTTCATGACTGCGGTGCGTTATACCGCATTTGCCATTATAGTGGCACATAGAAATGGAAAAGCGACCAGCTCCCCTGCGTCAGAGTTAACAAAGTTGACCCATGATTGGCTCTACTTGTTATTGTGGCCTCGTATGTCATCCACTTTATTTGCAATGCTGTTGCTCATGTTAGCCAAGTCAAGAAGGCTTATAGATCCACCGAGACTCCAGATCCTTCTGTAACCAGTGCCCAAGTGGTTACAGAACCTGTGTCCACGACTCGAAGTCCCTCGTTCCTGGAACAGGTGCGCTGCAATGTCTCGCTTTGCACTTTGCAGGACGCTCACCTACTAGAGGACCATTCAGATGCTCGAACGAGATGGCCCGAGGTGTGTTGTGAGCAGAGTCTGGCAACTAGACTCCCCAGATCCTGTTCAGGATCTCCCGATGTAGAAGTTATATGCAGTCGACATTGGATAAGCCGAACTCTGCATGGCTGTCGAAATGCAGAAATTTGATGCGATGGCGCCAAGAGAGACCTTCTCCAGTTCGTACATGAGCTGATATGTAGGCCCGACAACAGCTTCCTTGTAGAACGAGACGGCGAGGTACCCAGTGACGGCGAGGTAGGCGGTACCGTTGCAGACAGTCGAGATCATCTTGGTGAAGAGTCGACGAATGAATCAGATTCAGATGCGGGAATGTTGGACGAAGCTCGCGAGGATATGCAAGTACGTGTAAATCGACGCAAGATGATAACGGCACTGAATGAGGGATATATTTGCGGGCGTGCACGATATTTATATTCTCTCCTGGATCAAAGTTTGCGAGATAAACAGACACGCGCTAATCACGTGTTTGGAAAATCAACCGATATATATCGCGCAACCTAGTACCAAAGACCAGGCAGGCGACCCGCCCATTCAATATATACTACTAGCAATCTGAAACATGATCAATGTTGATATTGTTGTTAATTCGGCTTCAGATATAACATGCATGTCATAGCCTTCTAAATGATCAGCATCGGTTGTGAGGGCCACGGCAAATGCTTGAAACTAGCAAGGCAATGTAAACACAACGGAGAATGAGTACGAGACGGTGCACTCTTAGATGTATGACTTGCCTTCAGTGAATTTGTAACGGATCACCGCTTTCAGCTAGAAATACGAGTGTACAAGCGAAGTCTAGCTGACGATGAGGATCTGGTTTTCTCGGACTCGTAGGGGGATGTGGGGGAATCATCTACGGGAAATGGTGAGGGTGGAGTATCTCCGCTATGGTCCACCTCAGAACCTCTTTCACGTCCAGCATCAGGATCCGTGCTAGACAATCCATCATTTGCCTTCTCGAAGAGGCCATGAACATCGGTGGAGGATATCGCATCCTCGAAAGCGCCCGCTGTCGACTTCAGTCACAGTGCTTGTACTTTCGGTCACGGAGGGATTAAGGTGATTCCTTCTTGTTCTGTCACCGGCGTTTTTCGTTCAGCACCCTTGCCAAACGTCAATGTGTCAGGCCAACTCCACTTTCGGACGTCCATACTCATGGCGAGACTATGTAGAAAACATACACAAGACCCCACTGGTGGGGCGACCGACAGAAACGACCTCTTTGGCTGCCGCTGCAGTCACTCCCATTTAGGTGAGTAACGAGGCTTCTAGACGATCATCCGCTTCATGACGTGGTAGATGGGGTGGAATAAGAGGTGGGTGATTATATTTTCTATATCCGGTAGATGGAATTACGTGTGGAGGAGAAAGAAATAATGCATCCAGTCCAGCTGGTAACTGGGACGAAAAGGTATCCAGTAGAGGGTACAGTTGTCGTTGTCATTTGGGGGGCTGTGTACGCACCTCTATGTATCTGCAGAGTACTACGCTCATCTAGATCGATCGAAAGGCAAGGGTAAAATAAAGAAATGGTACCTCGTTGGTGCCGGACCGGTCGACGTCCTATCACAAAAATAAACGACCGACCGAAGGAACGCCGCAAGAAAAACAAAGACGACTTACAAACATACTCGTCAAAAGTTTCACGGGGTTCAGGACTCAAGAGTTGCAAGTGTCTATGAATTGTCCGGGATCCGATGACAGAATTACATCCTTGTCCTTGTTCAGAGTCGGATTCAGACCGGTATGAAGACTTATAAAGTTACATTTGCTTGTCTCGAACGTTGCAGACTAAGCGCTTGGTTGTTTGGATTCAAGGCTTCTGCCAAACAACTAGCCAAACATAATATAATTTACACGATACAACTCTGATATTCCCATCACTCTACAAGGCCATGCTCGTCACTGGCTTAGGGACACGCCACAAGCGCACCATTCTAAATGGATCAGAGCTTGCGAAGGTCCATGTGAACGACAGAACACACGGCGGGGTGGTCATCACGGATCCAGATTCCAAGGGCGGATTGCCACACAGCTGGCAAAACACCGACCGCTTGAGGGTTCGATTCAAAACCTCCAAGGAATTGCAGTTAACCGGAGCCAGTTCCCAGACACTGACCATGACCAGTCCTACGAAGGCACGATTACTAAAATTGTTCAGCTAACCATAGTTCGACAGTGCATGATATCGTTATCCTTTTACGACCTTGTTCAAGTTTCACGATGCGCTCATTCAATGACATCCATACACCATTTATTCCGCGATCTCCAGCAAAGTGCCTTGCAGAGACCTCGTGCAATTTTACATTTCGTCGATCGACAACTGCATGATGTCCTCATCCTCGTTCATGTGCTATCGAGATTCGACACTGCGTGTGGATGACGCGTCTGAGGAGATGTTTCGCTGCATTCCTGAATATGTGGAAGGCTGCGAGACATCTCCTCTGCCAGGACACCTTTTATACAGCAGGATTTCGGAATGAATGCCTGAGGCTACGTGGGATAAAACCAATCAGCAGGAGATCCGAAGCTGGGGTTATATTCAATCACAACTGGTCAAATCGACCTGGATATACGAGGAGGAATGTTTCGAACGAAGCTGTAAGTCGTAATACTACAATAATGCCCATTGGCCACACAACGTTAACGCTACAAACAATAGGGGATAGGAACGCCCGGTAACCAGCACCAGCACTCAAAATATTATACGGAGCGAAGCCTTCGGCTGTCGATGCCTTGTGGCCACGTTGCCCGGGTTGGTAAGTCATCTCCTCGCACCAGTATTATCATGGGATGCGGCGACACCATTGTAATCACCCGTGTGTTTGGGCGGCACCTACATCGCATTAATATTCACGGTAAGCACAACGATGCCCTCCTCAATCCCTAACACGCACCATGACTAACCGCGCCTGCTCCCTCGGCACCATCATCACCCTCCTCGCTCTCCGTATCTCAAACTCAGGTTCTGTCTCACAAGTTGCGCATACGACGGCTGACGCCCATTTTGCAGCTCGTACATCGATTGCGCGTGGGATATCTGCAGACAAAATACGTTGCGCGAAGACACGTTAAAGTCATCAGCGCGAAGCCACGTCATAATCAGCACGAACCACATGAGGGAGGAACGTGCTCACAGACCTGTTGATTCATGATAAGCAAATGACTAACGCGTGGCAGTTCTTCCTCTCGGACGACACGTTTTACTCTCTGGTGCGGATCCGGCTTTCAAATGCCGGATTAAATACCAAATACTCTCAGTCGCTTTTCATCATACAAAGCGAGGGTGTGGATGGATGAACGCCAAAGCCACATACGGAGCGCCACGCTTATGCCCACAGACAGACGGATAACAAAAAAAAAAAGCGCCGGTGGCACAGTCACGGTGTGTGGCGGGCGCTTTGCTTCCACATTTACTGATCATCCACAGTTACTTGTGGACCAAGCGTTTTGCTTAAAACCCTCCTTCGCGATGACGAGGATGACATCTCATCGCTCCCTTCCCACTCGAGACGGGCATTCCAAAAATTCTAGCTGGTGTTTGATACATAGCTCCGGAGCTGTTACAGATCTATCATGCACATAGACATGAAAACAGACACGAAAGCTGCACGCTCCGACCCCATGGACGCACAACGTTTTGACCCACTGCGGCGCACTAACACGGTACATATCTCATTTCATCTCCCAAGTTCGTTCTTAACATCCTGCTCACCACCCGTTCTCCAGAAAACCACCTCGCCATCTAAACCAGGCACTTCAAAACTGACCATGGGGCAGGGCCTTTGCGTCAGAACTCGTCCCATGCGAGACGCTATCTGTGGTATTTGGCCGGATCATGAGGTTGTGGTTGTTCCTTTGTCCGGGGGACATGGAGATGAAGATTCGCAGGGAGGGTCCACGTCACGCTCATCCACATCCACATCCACATCCACATCCACGACAGACAGGCGTGTCTTCTCCCATACCTAATGTTGACGTGCCTCCGTCGCACACTCGAGAAGCGGATGTACACGTCCGGGACGATATCGTCATCACACGCACCATCGTCCGCCCTAATCCCAATCCCAATCATCGTCCACCATCTCGTCCACCATCTCGCACGCAGATGGCAGTTGCACGGGTATTCTCGCGCTCGCCACCTCCCTCCACCTCTCACTCTCCTCTACATCTCTATGCGCCTACCACGCTCCAACCCCCCTTCGCGCCCCACGAGCCCGGTGCTTCAGGCGCTCAACTGTTTCAGTACATCCTCCGCGTTCGAGAGCGATGTGGATGATATGAATGAGACGGGGGAGAGTAGGCCTGTCTTGCAGGTGATGTTACGCAGACGAGGGAGCGGTATGAGGATGATAGGGCATTTAAGGAGATTGTGGGGAGGTTTATCCTGGTCCTGGTGCTGTCGGGGTTGCGGTTTGAGCTTGGGTCCTTGTGCAGCGGGTTTGTAATTGGAAGAAGTGTTTTGAAGGTATATCTTATTACATCGATTAATATCTATGGACCATTTTTATTGCTTACCACTGGGGGTGTTGCTTAGGTGCTTGCGCCGTACTTTTGTTGCAGCTATGGAATCTGCCGCATATATATCTTATTACGCTCATTAATATCTATGGACTGCTTTTATTTCTTTTCATGCGTTTTTATGATGATAGTATTATGGCCATTTATGTTTTATATGCGGGCATCTTAGATAATTCCATGCTGATTATGCGAGTCAATTCTCGATCTCTAGGCGGGAGTTGAAATGTGGCTGTGAAAGAACGCCGTTCCCCTCATGGAAGTGGAGTATAAAGCTCGATGTGTGCTTCTACGAGCGTATCTAGAGCTAGCGCAGTAACAGGTGATTTCTTTACCGTGGCCCTCTGGGACAAGAATAAGTTTGCAACTACAAAGAAAGAGAAGTAATCACATACAAGAGCGAACGCCGTACCACGGTACACGAACCCAAGGACTTCCTTAAACTCTGGATGCGCTTGGACACGCCGTCTGCCTCGAGGTGTCTGACAGTGAATTTCTTGATGATCTGGAATGCGATGTTTGAGTATGACAGTGTGCATGAAAAAAGGGAGGACAAACTGATTTATTATCCTGCTCTATATCGCCGATTCCTTCGTCCACAGCGCGAGTTTTGCCTTTAGGATCGCTTACGAGTCCGAGGACATCCGCGTCTGGTGTGTGTGTGGTTTTCTGGGAGCGCGGGTACTTTGAAATACTTCCTTTTCTTTCCTCGTTTTCAGGGTTTCGATTTGAGTAAATGCAACATCACCTCTCTCGCCTGTCTCACCACTTCTGAATCTCCTTTTCCATTCGCGTTGACCTTTATCCTCGTGTTCACTGCGAGTTCTCCGATAGTTTGTTTCCTGGTGAGAAGTTGGAGAGGCGGCTTTCGGGGTGTGGGATCATCTGGACGGGGGGCACGGGTAGCGGGGGTGATCCGTGCTGCGCGGATGGTTAGAGATGTAGCTGAGGTGGATGACGAAAGCGCCTCTCCGAATATAAGCATTTCAGTCATTGCAGGACCATCTATACATTGCCGTGAGTCAGAATCGAATAAAAGCATTCAGAGACAAACACACCAGTATCTCCCAAAGTGACACGCACGCCTATTTCCGTATGCCCATCAGGAGTCAGACTTACCAGGCGGAGGACGTTTTAAAAGTAGACGCGAGATAAGATGGCGGATGGATGGATGTCCCTGTGGGGTGTGATGGACTCACATACATACAGACGTCATCCGAAGGGTCTATGCATAGATTCTCGAGTGACTTTGTGCCTTTTAATCGGAGGGACGGACGACCGCGTATGCTTTCGAGTGCAAGTGCGAGTGGATTGTGGAGGATGTCTTGTTAGCGAGAAGGTTGGCAGAGAATGTGAGGTGATCGAGGAGGAGGTATGAGTCTGGTAGGGACAGTTACTTTAGTAACTAGTAAGTCGCGACAGTAGACGGGATACATCGACCGCGTTGTTGATGCTTGTTTACGCGTTCAAGTCCACTTTTGTGTTGTTGCGCTTGTGTTGCAACTGTTGCGCCTTTGCTTTGCCATGAACAAGCGATTGGCTAATCTACTGTCCTCCTATTTATGAATCTAGGATGCTGCTGGATTTACAGAGGGTACGAGTATTGTGTTCAGTGGTTTCTGTGGCCAACCAGGTACACATCCTTGACATGCCCAGTATAAAGGCGTCGTTGCAGATCAGCCTCCCACTGCTAAGCTGTCTGCAAATCAATGGTGAGCATTCCTTATGCTGTTGGTACTCTTCTTCGCTGACAACTCGTCTAGTCAGAATCCAATGTACCCCTATGCGTGACCCTCCAGCTCCATCCTGGCCTCTCGTCCTTTCCAGACGTTGGCGTCGAGTCCGATGCCACCACTAGTGCCACAGACTCTGAGGACGAGCACACCCTCGCTGCCTTTGGCGATATCTCCCTTCGCTCAGCTTCTCGCCTCATTAATCGATTGCGCTTGAATGTGAAGCGCCCGCTCTTTCATAAGCAGCGTACGAGTGTTCAAGAAGCGCAGTTCAGTCCAAAGGTATGCTTCGCTTTTGCCTAGTTGCTTGTACTCGTATTTACGGTTGGACGACAGAGTCGTAAATTCTTTGAAACATCGGGGTCTTCATCGGCTTCATCACTTCTATTCCCTTCCTTCTTCATTGAGGCTTTGAAGAACTCCCCGCGATCGGGCAAACGACGTGCTACTCAGCGCTCAGCTGTGGAGCCAAACACACCTTCTCCCCGGTTGCCTCCCCAGAGCCCACCTCTAGTAGCTCCAGTGCTTCATCTCGTTCATATGACTTCAAACCGGGGCAGTCAGTGATCGTAAAACTGTTCCCTCCGTTGCGAGGTTCCTGAACCAGCCAAGGGTTGGAAGAAACTGCCCTCAGATTGCCAATACCAAAGTGGGATCTCAATGATTGAGAGGTTGCGTCGCTACGCTGTACTTGTTCATTAATGTAGTTGTGTTATAATCATGATGCATCATTGTATCAATGCATACCTGGTCTCCTGATGCCTCTCCACGCAGTGGCAAGCCATATTCCCTACTCCTCAGATATCCATACCCGAGTGTCCAACTGACTTCAGGACTAAGAGATGCTGTCCCAGGCTTCTTCTCCTCCTGCTTCTCCTCATATCCCTCGCCTGCAAACCACCCAACTTACTTGCTCGCAGTCAGGTTTCCGTTGGCAGCGAGTGGCAGTATCAACCCTCCCTCAAGCTCGAGTCTTTCTGGTCGGAGACTTTACGAATCCATTGACAGGATGTGAGTGCGTGGATCCTCTTTCACGTTCGAGTCTTGCTCACAGAAGACATCACTGATCTATTCACAGTTTATAAGGTTGTTGTTCCTCTGCGTTGTTCCTCTGTCGAGATCGGCCCTTACTGACGGAAGGGATTAATTGCTCATATGTTTGGCAGTGAGTGAGTGCGCAGTTGAGCTCGAGCCTTGCTGACCCGAGAAATTCTTGGTCTGTTCAGATTGGCAGCTTGAATCCTCCTTCGAAATGGAGCCTTGCTAAAGACGATTGCTGATCTGCCGCGGCAATTCTTATGCATATCTAGGGCCTTGCCGACTTTGATCGCGCGAAAACTCGACTCGACTGTCATCACGTGCTTGATGATGCGACCAGAGGTGAGATGGACTGCCGATGGCCCCCTTGCGGAATTGCTAACTGTCAGGTCGTATCTCCAAGGGCATCGCCCTCTGGTCAAAAGAAGGTCTGGGACGCGGGGACCGAATTTGCCCTTGTGTTAAGTTCATATACACGAACGAAGATTCAAAAATCATTCATTCACTCCCCTTAATTATCATAAGGCACGTTCCATTTTGCTCACATACTCTCAGGGACCTCAGGACATCGTACTGTTCAATGCAAATCAACATTAGGAGGCAATAAGCTTGTTCAACATCTAGGTATCGCTTGTCCGAATGTGCGCAGATGCTCTTGCATGTCGTGTCGTGTCAGTAAGTAAGTATCTTGCACTCGCCGATCAACTCAGAATCAATGCCTTGGATAACATACACCACAACGAAGCTGCTGATCAGCTTTCGTTTTCCACAGTCCTAATCTGTTCTACTTAACGTACCGACTTGATAAGTACTATACTTAGTAAGGGTCCACTGACATTTATAAATTCGTATTTCTCGAGCTTTCGTCAGCGGTGAGAAGCAGGCCCTAAGGTCATCTACGTTCATCCCTGCATCACGTCATCTTTTGCTCTCCCCACATGGGACCTTTCTGATTTTCTACGACATAGTCATAAACCTGTGACCAGTCCCGGCAAAAATGTGTCACACCCAAACCATCTGTACCTGCCATCATTCTCTCGGGGTCGTCAAGAAGTGGATCGAGGGTAATATCGGCATTGCAAAGAATGGCTTGCCGCAAGAAATTAAGGCAATGACCACTGTGCCCGTTAGGCCCGTTAATGAGCGCTGACCGGATCATTTGCAGGCAATGAATTTGGTGAAACATCGATATCCCAAATACTCGTCCTAGCAGAATTTGGGAATGGTGAATGTCTGAGGCACGATGGAGTGATGATAATACCATTTGATCCCAGCCGTACAAATCCGTGGCCTTGTGGAAAATGATCGAGCGAATTCCACTCCGACCAGGCCGTGATGCCTGATGTACCGTAATATTCCGAGCTGTTGAATGTCAATGCGACAGTGTCGAGGCGGAGGGGTAATTCCGTTGGATGATCCTCGCCGATATAAGCTGCATTGAATATGTTGGGTGAAATTGAACTACTATGACCGCCAGTGACATACTGTACTGCCTATCATCGACCGACGTGGGTTGCAAGCGCAACATGGTGAGGGTGTTCAATAAAATGCTGATGGCCAAAGCACTAGGCCCAAATATGCGCAGAATTTCTGAGGATCGACGTGTGAGGTTGTTAAGCATTGTCGGATGCGACCTGAGAAGAAGTTCTGGTCACTTGTTTTCTGAATATGTATATGCTGCAAAAGACAGCTGTGATGAGTCACGACTTACAAGAACGAATAATCTTGGGGGAGATATAGCTCGCGAAGCCGTTGCTGGAAAGCGCAACAAAATATGTGCCACCCTGCTTCGTTTTATGGTATGCGTCACTTAGCAAACACCAACTTGTACTATTTCCTACCGTCTTTGCTCCCTCTTATTCTTTTTGACGATATTAATTTTCGATCAGATCAAGGAAGGAATGAGAGATATATTTTCCGTCAAGGGTCAGTACTCAGGGGCATTACCTGCATCTC